>DWQX01003483.1:0-17662 GCA_018245475.1 Pharmacophagus antenor
CCCCCCCCCCCCCCCCCCCCCCCCCCCCCCCCCCCCCCCCCCCCCCCCCCCCCCCCCCCCCCCCCCCCCCCCCTTTGTCTTACAATGGACGTGTTTCCGCTGATATGATGATAATGAATATTAAATTTCATAACAAAATCATCAGCAAGCAAAACTATAAATGATATGATAATATGTAATAATAATAAAACATTAATTAAAAGGTAATTCGAAAAGATATTCCTCGTTAATGACAACTTACATATTAATAATAGATTTTCCAACACTGGAGACTCAGATAATGTACATTATCTCAGTCTGTACAATATGCGTTATGTAATTGAGTAAATGTATGATAGATTCAACTTTTAATACATTCATTCACATATGAAGAATAAGTATGGTATCTGCAAAATCATATCGCGATAAATATAACTATCAATTTAAAAGCAGTAGAATATATTTTTCTAGTATTCAATTTAAAAAGGCTTTTCCTAGACTATAGCGATTTACCATCATAAACTATAATACATTTTCACTAACTATCAGGTAGGAAATAAATCAGACGCTGGTCTATAAAAAAAATGATAAATTAACTCAAAAACAGATTATAAGAGTTACAACTCACCAGGTGTACAGCTCCTCGTCCTTCCACGTATCTCAGTCAAGATTGCCGCCGTTTCTTAAGCCAGCCTTCGTCTCAGGGGGCACTTGTTTCCTGAAGCAGTCGTCTAGGAACGATGACATCGTGCGGTATAGATGGTGCCGCACGCCGGCCAAACTGTGGCCTTCGTCAGGGTAAATCTAAGATCAATAATGAAAATGTATTAAGTATCGGGCCTTAAGATATACTAAGGGCATAAGACTGACGACTGACGAAGTGAAAATCTTTATAAATGGTATTTACATAAATTACCCTTCCTATTTACAATCGTGCGATAGATAAAGAATCTTTGTCTAATATGCATATGGTTCTATTTTCACTTCTCTAAATTATATAGAGTTCCACCGACCTGCTGTCGGAACATGCTGCCCTGGTCCGCGAGAGACCTCGCGAGCGCCATAGTTTGCTGGATGTGGACGTTGTCATCCGCCGTTCCGTGCACCAAGAGCAGCATCTTGTCATGCAGCGCCGCCGCTTGCTTCGTCACGTCGGCGTCCGCGTAGCCCCGGTAGTTCCCCGTAGCGTTGGGGAATCCCATGTATCGCTCCGCGTACGCAGAAGCTGTTCGAATTGTCTCAACTTATTAACGATTGAAGTTCAACTAGACAGGCAAGTAATGGCGAATAGTAAAAATTTAAACAATACCAATAAATTATCGCTTTTCGTATTATGTTTAAGAAACCTATAAGATGCAGACAATATAGTACCATTGATTTTTTTTTTTGGAATATGTGAGTACTATTAAACTCAAAATTATTATTCTGTATTAGAAAAAACAAGATATGTTTTAACAAAATGCTAAAAAAATCGTAGTCTATCTCTTTAAACATTGAGAAGAACAGAATTATATTAAATATAGGGAAGTATTAAAAAAATATGTAGCTAACAATAAAGTCTTTATAGTGGCTTACCATAATATCGCCAACGCACGATAGGAGTGAGCACGACACCGCAATGGAAGACATTTAAAGGGCTAGCGAGAGTTAGCGCGGCTAGGAAACCGCCGTGCGCCTGGCCCCAGACCGCCACACGACGGGCGTCGATGAAGTGGAGTGAGTCGCGAAGGTACCTTTATATTATTAAAAAAATATGGAAAAATAAGAAATGTCTAAGGAACAATTATTTTACAAAATTCATACAGTACCCGATGTCCTCAATCGAATCGCAAGTTTTCTTAGGACACGAGACAGTATTCTACAATATATCTTTGTTGTTACCCAAAAGATAAGATTAACACATAGCGCGGTCTGTAGTCCTAAACGTCGGAGAACCGGATGAAAATAATTCTAAAGATTTAATTAGTAAGATGGAGGTAACTAAAAGGAATTTCGATAGTCTACATTTTGGTTAGAATCATTCGACTATTCGAAATGGCACGTAAAGGCCTAATTGAATAAAGTATATTTTTAATTTGTATCTCCAATTAGAATTGGTAAAAATTAAGTAGGGATACATTTTTAATCGGCAATGAGCTAACACTTGACAATATTGGACACATGATGTTACGCGACAATGCGGCTGTGGATGGTGAAGCGTGCCCGCCCAGAACACTTTGTCATACAATACATATATGTATGACTGCCGGAAAACACAACATTTGAGGTCGTCGCTAGCCAAGTTCGAAAAACCCTACCATCACCCAGATTCTACTATTTATATGGCCTGATAATCTGCGTAAACCACTGCGCTACGTAGGAGAATAAGCTACTCACTCAGCGACTTCAAGCTGGTCCGCCAGTTCAACTGTTCCCAGACGTCTGTGGAGTGTGTGGTGGGCGCCCAAGCCTCGTCCACCAGCGCCGCGGGCGTCTACTGTCGCGAGGACTGCCCCCGCCCCCGCGGCCAGCGATCCCCAGTCCAGTGTCCACTGCTCCGTGACGAGCTGAGTGCCAGGCGCTCCGTGCCTAAACAGTAATTGTGAATTGCCTTGATAGTTACTCATCTATGTCTATGAATCTTATTCCATTTTCTAACTAACACTTTATCGGCTGATCGCTGATTAAATAAGCTTTTCGTGTACGACGCTTACCCGCAATTAACCTGTTATTCTGCCTTTTGCATATTGACTGACATAAATTAGACAATTGTTCGGTTCTATAATTGCATTCATTTAAAAAAATAATTATGCCGTAAAGAGTCTATAATCGAAGACACGAGCATATAGGTGAGTTTTTTCTTTACACTGGTCTTTAATTTAGTATGAAAAACGGAAAGAAATATATATTTTGCTTCTGTTTTCAACGGCAAATAAATCATAACAATAAAAGTAATTCTTATAGATCATATACTTTTGTTTTGAATAAATCGGTTATTATAATTTAATCATTTAATATCATAAATTGTTCTCAATTCAATTAGACAATTTAAAAAAATCACACGATATTTTATAATTTCTGTATATAAAAAGGAAATTATTTTATAACATCACACACAAAATGTTTAGCTAAAATATATTAAAGTACAAATATGCATCTAATTACTACATGGAGTCAAAATATCTATCTAATTCGAAAAACGGCAAATTTCGATTGTATAACAAATATTAATTCGTCGTTGTTTTAATGAACACAGTAAAATCATTTCAACTACTGAACATAAGCACATTATTTTACTTACACTTTAAAAACTAATGGATACTTTGTGACCTCGTCTTCTCTTAATCCCGGCGGCAACAATAATCTAACTCTAGCCGCGTGTCCACTCGATAGCTGCACTGAGAACGTTCTAGGCGTCGGCAAAGCTATCCCCGATAACCGTTCCTATTTTCCAACAATTAAAACACCTTAACTTGTGTACAATACTAACAGATTAATTAGCGTCTACATCACAGCGGCTAACCACTTGTTTCGTAACGTGGTTATCTGGTGCACCACGTTTTTGGTTCACGGTTTTTGGGGCCACATAAGTGGTGGAATGTTTTCTCGTATCTGTTTGGTTAGAGCTACAACAGTCAATGTGAAATTGCCGTCATAACCGCATTCCTGTGTTCCAGTAGTGAAATATACGACAGAGAATTCTGAACAAGCAATCTTATTCAATTATTTCATTATTGTCGGTTACCATAATGCGAAATTGAGGTCGAGTTAGACCAAAGTCAATAAAAACACGTTTATTTATGAATCCTCACAGTTATGTGTTAATTTTTCTTTACTTTTATTTTTTTTTAGTGTAACAAAGCTACCAATTCAGCAAGAGGTTGACCAGGTAATATGTGTGATACATCTAATCATAACGTTAAGTTTCTATAAGGGCTGTTCAAATAGTATGACGACGCGATCTGTTATTTTATGATACTTTAAATGTAATATTATTGATTATAGCATTGCAATTGTAAGAATTTAAAAGAGATAAAGCTAAATGAAAATAAAATTAACCTTAACCGCAGTATTATTTTCAAGATGCATAAGAAGTCTGGGTTCCGGCAAAGCGATCTTATGCAAGCTTGAAGTAGGCACTCCCGGTCCGAGGCACTCTAATACGAAATACGCGGATGTCGGACTGAAATACGCCTCGTAGTAAAGGCACGGCAAATTTTGAGGTAGACCATCTGTAAAGGGAGATAAATATAAGTATATGCATAAATGCGTTCGCAGTTTTAGGTCCATGTAGTGACAGTAAGTCCGTCTAACTTAGATCTATAATCTGGTAAACGTCTAGGGAAACCACATGATGAAAACAAGGCAGAACTAATTGCTGTTAAGATTTTTGAGGAAAACCTATGTCCATTAGTGGACGTGTTACGCCTGTTAATGTTGATAACTTTTTATTGTATACGGTGAATGAAATTTTTCATTTTACATGAAAATAAGAATGCCCAATGCATAAGTACTTGGAAAAATAATGTAAAATAGATATTTATAAATAAGTTGAGAAAAGTCTTTTCGCATATAGTATGTATGAAGTTGTAATTAAATCCTTTCGGCTTTACCATTTGTATTTGTCTGGTTTTGGTATCATTAATATTAATTTTATTATATTAATTTTAAAGAAAGCAATTATAAATTCAAACTAGGAAAATATGTGATTTTCATTCGTTTTCCTTATTGTTAAAATTATTTTTACTACAAAAAAGGTAAACTTGCAACACAAGTCGCGAAAAAATTTGTGATGTTTGTGGACGGACCTAATGTGAGAGTAGCGCAAATTTGGTTTAAGCGTTTTCAATCCGCAAATTTTGTTATAAAAGATGCACGTCGCTCTGGTCGCCCTGTTCCCGACAAATTGATGCCATTTTTGAAAAAGTGGAGCAAGATCGGCATATTAGTAATTACGATGTAACTGGCGAACTGGGAATTGACCACAAAACAGTTTTTGCACATTTGAAAAAACCTGGGTTAAAAAAAAAGCTCGATATTTAGGTGCGTCATGGGCTCACTGAATGAAACCTAATGAACTGTGTACTCGTTTGTGATTCTTTATTACGACGTCATGAAACCGAACCATTTCAAAAGAAGCTGATAGCTGGTGATGAAAATTGGATCACGTATGACAAGAAAGTGCTAAAAAGGTCGTGGTCAAAGGCCAATCAGCCTTCACAGTAGCGAATCCCGGGTTAACTCGCAACAAGGTGATTCTGTGTGTATGGTGGGATTGGAAGGGCATTATTCATTATGAGCTGTTACCTCCAGGCAACACCATCGATTCTGAACTGCACTGCGAACAACTGATGAGATTAAAGCATAAAGTTGAGAGAAAGCGGCCGCAATTAATCAACAAAAAGGGTGTGGTGTTTAATCGTGATAACTCTAGACTTCACACATATTTAGCCACTCAGCAAAAATTACGGGAGTTTGGCTGGGAGGTGTTAATGCATCCGCCGTATAGTCCTGACCTTGCACCTTCAGATATTCACTTGTTTCGGTCTCTGCAGAATTCCATAGGCAGTGTCAGGATAACATCATGAGAGGACTGCCAAAAACACTTGATGCAGTTTTTTGATCAGAAGCCCCAAAATTTATATCCAACAAATGGCACCTCCATACTTTAGTCAAATGTATATAAACTTTTTAAAAAAAAACCTTTTGATTTTTTATAAAAAATGCGAAGAAACTCTTTCGCCAACCTAATATATAACCATATTTATCACGATATAAAAATGTCATATAAACATTAAATATTAGAATCGTAGAATGTTGGAAAAGGCTGTGCCATTCATAATTAACAGACATCACAGAAGAGGTTGTGAAATAAAAAAAAATATAAATTGGACTTATCTATGGAATCATAGTAGTCGGCGTCACTAGTACAGGTACAGGAGGAATCGGAGTTGTGCTCCCCTAAGAAATTAAAGAAGGATGAAACAGTAACGTAATCAATTTTGGAAAAACAAATTTAATGATTATAACTTTACTACTAGCGTGCAAGTCTGTTTAGAATTTTTAGATGGAAGCCAGAAATGTACTATGTTAGAGATTAACATTTTCATTCGTTTTATAATTTAATAAAAGAAATAAAAAAATCATACAACTTTTTAAATAATTTTATTTTAATTTTTTCAAAGAAATTCATTTTGTATACGACGATATGGTCCTGTTATACAGTATATACAAAAATATCCTTTCGCATTAAGAATTTCTTAAAGCTAGGTCTGTTAATCTACATACTATCTTGTTCGTTGCTAATGATAACTGATTTCGGCCGAAACAAATATTACTGCCGATTTCTATGTAACTTTAATTCAACGGAAATAAATACCAAATGAATGATACTAGTACTGAATTTATTTTTTAATTTTTTGGAATTACTTAGTATAATAAAACTGTATTCTGTAAATATTTAGTATACCATACATGTAAGAGACGGTAAGCGTGGTCGAAGGTCACGCCTTGTGGTTTTCACTTGGAAAGACATGCCCGACTGTGCAATGTGTAGAGGTAATGATGATGACAGATAAAAGGATATGTGATTTAAATTATTATTCAAATCTAAGATATTATTTATAACCTGGATATTTTTTCTTTTTCTTTTTGGTTGCAGATGGCGTGGTTGCCGGCATCTCCTCGTCCCAATCGCTGTCCCACGTGTTATCTCCAGATGATGCCAGATTGCCATAGTACTCCAAATTGATCGACGGGGATGGCTATTGGAAAAATATTACACTAAAATCATTGCTGATTTTTTTAAAGATATTTTTTTTTAATGTAGCGCTATAAATAAACAAAAGTATATCAGTGATTTATCATATACTAACTTTCACGATATAAAATTAGTTCTTGAAAGATAATTACGACGTAATCATAATTCACAAAACCATTGATTCATTGATTATTGAAGCGGTTCGAGCCAGAAGTAGGATGAAAGTAAAAATACGGAATATTACAAATGAATTTCCCCGAAACTTAGTATTTTAATTAAAAGGCAGTCTAAGTACTAGGTAATTATATCAAAGTTGTAGTACTAATATAAATACATACTTGGGTATTACAGGTAACGCAGTATGGCAACTTCTGTGGCGTCCCCGGTCTTGGAGGCTCCGCAGAAACTCTGTACAAATGCTGCTGCCCGGGTTTACCTTCAGGTATTCCTAAGTAATATCTAGAAGAAAGTTAATGTTTATAGTTGAAATAACAGGTTTATTCTTCTTTAAACAACAGCAATCAGAATACTAGGTTTCTGTTTTACCGGTTCTAGATGCGATTCTTTCTAAATCCGAAATACTTGTTAATGAAGTTTATAAGTATTTAACCTAAACGATTAAGCAATACCTTTGTAAATAGGTGGACAATACAACCACAAATGCTCGAGAGGTGTAACTGTTCCTGGGCAGCGGTGATCACTGAACATCACGTAAGGCGTATATATATTTCCTTCATAAAATATTTTCTCATATTTTTATTTCCGATATCTACTAATTAATAACGCCATCTACAGCGTATAATTATTAATTTTTATGACATACATATTAAGCGATAAATTGTTTGTAGTGACAAATTAATTTATTTACAAGTTAAGAAGAATATAATTCGAAGTCCTGATTAGGGGTTTTAAATAAGATAATTGCATAATCCTTAATTCAAAATGTTTAATTATTGTACTGATTTGTAAATTCGACAACGGTGATGTACCATTTCATATTTAAGAATCGTATTACAATAATTTATAAGTATTTATACTGTGTGTTATTATAGGAGCGTGTTTACCTCAACGCGGTCTCATTAAAAATGATTTTCGTCATCATTACTGTCTGGCAACACGTAATATAACAATAACGAGCGTAATTCATATCCTTTGTTACGTACCATGTTGTTATATATTCTCTCTAACGATAAAGGCAACTAAAGCTCGTTTACTTAATTATTAAATGATAAAGAAAGAATGGTACTGTCGTTTCAACCTTATATTTTAATCTTCTCTGGAGCGTCGGTGTTAAAAAAGTTTATAGAGAAAAAAATATATCGCACGCCCAGTGCAACATTGTCATTTATGCAAAATACAATTTGGCAACAGGAGCATTTATAAATGGATAGTTTTGGATCTATACAACATGAATGTGTTATACTATATATATATATATATATTTGGCCAATTGAACGTAGACGTGAATGAAAATGGTGAATGTATTCAGAAGAAGGACGTAAGAATGGAATCGAATGTCGATGATCGGATATGGATAGAATGTCATAAGAAGGAATGCAAGAAGGAAGATGGTAAAAGGCGATTGAAGACGTAAAGACGATTTAGTGCAAAACATACTATTATTACATTATTTATATAATTTTTGCAAGAGTGACAGTGTCGCGCTGTGCGTGCGATATAATTTTTAAATATAATTATAATGCTTCTGTACTTGAAATATTTGAAACATTTCGAAACATTGCAGTTGCATGTATGGCACATGCACATTCGTCTAGACAAGTTTGATACCTCGCGTAATATATTTTCTGACGTTTCAATAACCGACTTCAATGTAAGAATCGTCTACATTCGTAGCTCGTATATAAAATAGCATGTTACGTTCGTAGCATATCGTAGTCTGTGCTACGTTCGTAGCCTAAATTTGCAACGAACTATGCTAGTAGAACGTCTGTATGTAATATTAAACCGTACGTAGGAACTACGAAATTTTAATGAAACTAAAAATGAAAAGAATGCTGGTGTAAAAGTGTGATGAATTATTTTGCAGGATTAAACATACCAGTCAGTGTTTTAAAGGTACGCTGTTTTAAAATATACACTTTAGGATGAACTATTTGCTGTTATTTGCAAAATAATGTTAGAGATTTTTTTAATGAAGTTGTGAATAAAAAGATCGACATTAAAGAGTTACTGATACTTTAGGTTTTGTAAATGACTTATGAATTTAGGTTCGGTAAATGACATCATCATCCAATACTATGTCATCTAAGGTAACATTATGTCACATGTATATATTTTTCGAAGTCGCTATCACCCAGCGGATGTTTTATTATATGATGATGACTGGAAACAAGGCTGCAACGCGTCTCACTGGCCGCCATGACAGTGTTGTTGTGGTTCGGGAGTCACATTGACAGCCAGAATATTCCGGACGAGCACACTTCACCATCTTCGTCCTCATTGCCACTTAACATCATGTGAAATTGACGCCTAGTACAATGACGTGCCTACAAAGCAAGCCTAATTATTTAAGTTTAAGTTAGAACGTTTATTACGTGATGTGATCTTTATATTTTTATCTTCGTCGTAATTGCATAGATTGCAAGATACTGTTAAATTAATTAATTTTAGATAGATAGTAACGTTTATTGTGAGAAAGTAGGATACACACAAACATACAATAAGAAAAATATAAAAAAATTAAAATAATTAAATATAAATACAATTAGGTACCACTAAATGCATGTTACAATAACTGGACGTGTGATGCACACCATCATCCCCAGTTCTCAGTGGGTTCGGATGTGTGTGTACTGCATTGGTACAAATGGCCATAGCTCATTACAGTACATTCAATAAAGTTTTAAAGTAAAGTTATAAAAGAAAGTTAAATTAAAATTAATTATCTTTAAATTTATTATTTTGCAATAGATCCACTTATTAGTAAAAAAATCATAATGGTGTTTACTTCACGGCTTACATGCGGTAAGTTGAAAGTATCGGTGTGTAACAGTACTGCCACTTGTCAAGTACATGCACGAGTGTGGAATTGAACTCACATGTGTGACCTTAACTCATGTTATCCTAACTCACGTGTGACCCAAATTCATATGTTATCACAACTCACAAGCGTTACAATAACTCACATATGTTGGTTGGAATGGTCCCAGGCGAGCAGGCGTACCGCGTCGAAGCTGCCGTGCGTGAGCGGCAGCGCGCGCGGCCCATGCGCGTTGTGCTCGCAGCGCACGACGTGCCGGAACAGGCCGGCGGGGCCGTCCCGCACCGGCGCGAGCGTCACCAGCGCGCCCCCGCCGGCGGACCACAGCGGCGCCGGCGCGCTCTCCACCCAGCTCTCCGTCCCAGACGTTATACGGTACATCTTTGAACAAAAACAAAATAAAAATCCAAAAATGCAATATTTCGCGAATTCACATTTGTTTATACATTTTAAATATTAAAGGAAATATCCCACAAGTGAAACTAGAAATATTGGAAAATATAAAATTATAATTTTGTAATATCGTATTAATTAAAAGAAAAACTATTAAATTAACTCACTATAACATTATGACACAGTTATCCTTCCAATTAGAAATTATCCAATGTACATGTTGAAATGATTGCATATCTTTTTTGAAATTGATTCAAAAATTAAACTAAATCAACTATAAAACCGCACAAAAAATAGACAGATTACATGTGAATAGATTTTTGTGTCCGTTTTCAATAAAAAGAGCACTTACCTCTTGGCAATACCACATGGGACTCTTACACACAGAAACTACGGACAGATTCTGTACCCTGGTCAGCCAAACGACACAGACCTCTGTCAGCGAAACCCACTGGGCACTTGTGAAATAGTAGTCCCTAGGAACACGACCATATATTATTAAAAATAAGTAAAGAGAAAACATATGGTGTCTTGTGTAAGTGTTTATTGATAAAAAAGCCATATAATATTTATAAATTATTATATAAGCATTATATAATTATTATAAGTAAAAAAAATTTTGGCTAATTTTCGCATCTTCTTTTTATGGTTTGAAGTGCTGTTGAACGTAAAACGACTCCTTAAGATGCCACATGTAGTCGCAAAACGCGTTGAACATTTTATTGATTGTAATTTAACACTAATATTTATGATAAAAAAACGGATATTAGCAAATTATTTTTTCATTTTATAAATTTATATCATATATTTACATTGAAATGTATAAATTTTTACATTTATCTATTACTATACGTTAATATATTAACCTAATGGTTAACTAAATTTAAACTTAATTTTGGAATGAATGAATAATTTTATTTTATCTTCTTTCGTTGATCATATACATTGATTGATACATTTATCAATAACAAAATATATACATATTTTAGTAACTATTGTCTTGTGTCGTATGCTTATATTTCGAGTGTTTCCTTACCCCTCGTCTAGTATTACTTTTGGTGGCGTGAGATGCCTTGTTCTGATGTGCTTAGGATCAGCTATATCTGCGACCGTCAGCTTCACAGTTGGGTTGTTAGTGCCCGGCTTTGGGTACCTGACACTTCTTATTTCTGGATACGTCTGATGTTAAACGAAAAGTGTTTTAATTAATTATATTAACTTGACCGCCTCTGTGGCACAGTGATTAACAGCTTGCCTTGCAACACGAAGGTTCCGAATTCTATTCCCAGGCCATCAGTAGTATTCTGAATGGTGGAATGTTTTTTTTGAATTCATCTATCTAGGTACCGACCTCAATGTCAATCTGTCGCTACATTGAAACTGTTGTTTCTACAGCTATATGTACGAGTACATATGGAGGCCAGAGTTTTACGCGCGAGCGCACGTTACAATCAACGGGCTCATCAGTCACTTTACATCAGGTGAAATAGGAGTCGTGTTAGACAATTGTCGACAAAAGCACATTACTGTGTTCATTAGATACATTATATATTGTGTAGTTATATCATACCTTCGAAGGATCGTCGGTGTCCAACGCTGCCCCATACCATGGGAACCTCTGTTCGTGTACCTGACTATCATTGAAGGTCGCATAGAGTACCATGTGGCCATCCGCCGACATCCACAGAGAGGCGCGTGACTTTAAAATTTCCTCTGCAAACAATGCAATCGTTTATATATTTAACCTCTTTTTTTACACGTATACGCCGGCGTACTCGCCGGTGGGTTACAGTAATCTGTCATCAGACGATAAGTACACCGACGACACACTCGCTAACATGAATTTATTTAAAAGTAAATACCTTAAATTCCTAGGGAAGGGTAGTACACTATTTAAATATAAATCATATTATTAATACAAATTCGTTTCATTTTTCGGTATAAAATATTCGTTAAATATGCTTGCCGCCCCACGAGGTGAAACGCAAAAATCGACGTCAGCCTAAACGTGTTAATTTAGTTTAAACAAATGGTTGAAATAATTATTCATTTCATTATTATTCATCTGTTTTGATGATAAATTATGCAAAATGAACCTCGTATAAGTCGTAGCCAAATGACCAATTACACCAGTCCTCTGATTCGCACGATACTCCAATTGAACGATTTCTTTTTCACACATTTTTTTTTTTGCAACAAAAAAAAATGTTGGACTTATTATGTTAGATAGTCAAACTTATCAGAATATAATAAAAAAAAATGTCGCTTTTAAAATTTAAAAGCGTAATCGTTTAAAGCACCGTGCGAATGTGGGCCTGGTGTAATAACATGGTGCATACCATAACAGTTTCACCACAATATCAAGTATACTAGATCTATCGTTATTAAAATGTTTAGAACAATAAAAAAATATTTCAAATGCACAAAAAATAGTCCGAAACTTCTTAGTTGAGTCTTTGTTTTATTCCAATGCACACATCTACCTTTAAATAGAAAATGAAAAACAAAACTTAATTAACTTCAATCTCACCTTCATAAAGCCAATCCGGGATACCGTTATATATAGTTCCGGGAATCCCGTTGTTGGTCACTCGATATCCCGTGGAGGAGCGTGGAGCTGGTCGATAGTATATATCATTATCCCGTACAGTTATCAGGCCGTGTCCCTTCGGCGTCCACACAGCGAGAAGTAGAAACGGCCCTTCGCTTATAACACTACCTCCTACTTCGTCAGGAAGGGGTGTAAGTGGATAAGACTCTCTGTAACAATATATATATTGCATGTGTGCTGTCACACTCACACAGCCGTATCCATACTGCATGTTGAGTGGGGATGACATCGCAATTTTATTTTAGTCACTTTTATACCAACAATAACTCTTTCTCTTGATTTCACATGATGTTAAGTGACATCGCAGTTGATGAAGCGTGCTTACTCATAATAATGTTATAGCAACGCTGTTATTACGTTACGTAGACATTTTGAATGGTAGGCAGGCAGACTGACTTAAAAAAACCCTATCATCATCTAAACTCTACTGCATATGACAGCATCACTACTTTACAAGGCAAGCGGTACACCACTGCGTCATGGAGGCAGTGGATTTCTTTTTAGCGTCTTCATTTCATATCGATATTAATTTAACATTAATTATATTTAACACACTAGCTACCTCTGACTAATATTTTTTCGAAATATTGAAAAGAAAAACCTGTCTTTACGTCGATTTAAATGTCACAGGATAAAAGATTCACACTATATATCATTTATAACAAATTATTTATAAGCCCAATGATGAAATCTCTCTCTAAATAGTTATAAGATCTATTCTAATATAATGAAATGAGGACAACAATTTCTACATTGAAACTGGAATAAGTTGAACAAAAGTTTGTTCACAGTATAGATTTAACTCCTTGCGACTTTTGTTTGTTTTACGCTAACTAAAACTTAGCAAAAGTTACCAGTGACTTGAGTAGTTCGAGGTGGACTATTAAGATTTGTTAGACTCCACTGTTCTATTAAAATGGGTTTAAAAGGTGGTTTTTGAATGTATTTAAAAAAATATTTATTAGAAAATCTATATCTGGAAAAGAATTTGTTAACCGAAATATTTTGTATTGCACATGAGGGTTCTGCAGCAGAGTCGCCAACTTTGAAGACAAATTTTAAATGGCCCCGCACCGCAACCCCACAGTACCGAGAGTTGATAATAAACAACACGGTAATTTTAGAAATAAAAGTAAGGCGTTGATAATGTTATCTTCTTGGATTAGAAACATCAAATCGTCCCCAAGTAAAAATGACGCTTGAGTAAAGAATTAAAGCAACATACCCTTAATACCATCCTCAGTTATTATTAAGGATCATTGTTGATTTTTAATCTGTAATAAACTTTTTCACATTCATCAAATGAAAATTATATCATACAAAAACTACTTTTTCAAAATTAGTTGTTACAGGGGAAGTGCTACAACATTTTATATTGCTTACATTCTATGAGGTGTGCGACGAACATTTAAAATTGTTTGCGTAAAAGAGTAGATACTTACGTTGTTAAAATATCGTAGACAGTGTAACGTGCGAGATAAGAATGCCGGTGAAGTTTGTGAAGATTCTGAGCGAGGAGAAGAAATCGACGATCGGCGGAGAGTGAAAAAGATGCAGGCTCTAAAACTCTCTGAAATTAAAATTAATGTGTCACACGGGAGCATTTATCTGTTTAGTATACATTTAGAACTGATATTTGTGCACAAAAAGCAACTGCCTAAATACTACGAAACACAATTAAGTCTCTTATCAGTCCTTCAAGACTATTAACATTTTTAAAACTACTTTAACGAGTTGGTGCAGCATTGTTGAAGACGGCTATGAACCGAGGAACTTACAAATTTTATTTGACTACATATTTATCATAAAAAAAAGAACAAATTAAACACAGATAATTAATCTCGCAGCAGTGATAACTTTGATGTAAGTTCAGTAAGGGCCGGATAAATAGGTGCGCAAGAAAAGCGATCACCAGAGGCGTCAAGTATTAAGGGGCGCGGTTTAAAAATAAAATATTCTTATTTGTTACATTAAATTAGTTATTATTTTAGATTTTATAAATTAAAATTGTTCATTTTATATATATTTGTTTTTTTTTATAAATTTATATATATATATACTTTAATTTGCAGTAAATTTTTAGATTCTTGTATGAACGAGGGCATATTTTGTTTTGCCTGGGGCGTTCAAAACTGTAAAACCGGCTCCGAGTGCTGTGGAACTTTTCCGCTATAAGATTCGATGATATGCAGTTTCAACCCCTACTCAGGTAAGCCTTCCGATGAAAGAAGAAAAACAAATCTTACGTAGACGTACTACGTCCGCTAACCTGCTCTTGACTAACGTGGTACGTTAAGTTTTTGATTCTTTCGTCATGAGAGAAGGCCCTGATCACACGTAACAATCTCTTAGGACTAAATATAAACAACGTTTTTAGCAATCAGTCTCGATGACATGTATTCACTCGAACTTTATACGGATCAATGAAGTTTGTAAGTAGTCCCACGAGACGTTCTCCAGCTACTTTAACTTTAGTAACTACAATAAATAATATACTTTAACACTATGGGTTTAAGGTTTATTTCGGAATACATTCTGTACGACTTCCATTACATCTTCCGTTAGTACTTTATTACTTAGCGTAAGAGATCGGTGTTAGTTTAAGTCTCTGCTATACTCACATAAGTTGTGTTTGGCATAAGTGTTTTGGAAGATTGATTAGCTGCGAACATTATACTAATACCGCCCCATGCGTCTCTGTACACGTATTCGTCGCCTGAAACAAACGTTGCTTTGTACATTAAAGTAACTATAGGGCGGAAGTAAGGATACAGCATTGTGAATAATTTGTGAGAACAAAAAATATAACACGATATTAAAAATTAGAAAACAGATTATTATTAAGACAATTTAAATACGCACTAAATCATATAAAACATTTTCGAATTATTAAATGAACCGAAAAATTTAATTTTATAGAAAGCGAATATTTTCTTATGTCGCGATCCGGTCGTGAGTAGGGATGCTTTTTTCATGAGTCAATACTAATGACTTCTATAATGTTACATCGCCATTTGTGCTGTGCGGAGTCTATAAATGTGGATGTTGGCATTCGGCGCAGGAGTTTTGGTACTACTGTCATGGACATTAGTTTCTTGGAAATTATACCGCGATCAATTATTGAAATACATTATGTTAAGTGTCGATGTGACTAGAGGGCGAAGCGTGCTCGTCCAGAATACTCTGGCACTCACATGTATAACTGCCGTAACACAGTTAGCCAGGCGGCTGCGAAAAAACCACCAATTACTAAAACTCCAATACTCACCTGGCCCGGGAATTGAACCCGAGGTCTACGTCCAAAGCAAGCGGTAAATTACTGCGCCACGAAGATAGTAAAAAAACTATGTACAAAAATATGCATACGTTACAAGAACCAATTATGCTCATATCTTTCTCTGTTTGAGATATATCTAGATCTCTTACGATATATATAGATCTCTTACGATATTTGAGATTTAAAATTGGAACTGTAGGCGTTTGAAAACAATACAGTGCTGTCCTTCCATTTCAAGAACAATTTTCATTTCATTTTGTTTCTCCGTCGTCTTGGTATTGCGTTCATTTTCTTTGTATTGTAAATGTATTGTAGATTGGTCTTTCTTCTAGGTATTAAACAATACCTATAGTATTTTCTCACAAGGAATGGCAAAAATACGTAATAAATTATCTTCAAGGTTACAGCTAAAGACGTCATACTCTTGAGTTTGTTGGAGTCCATAGATTACTATATATGTTTACGACGATCTATGCGCTAGTGTTTAATATTTTAAATACAAATGCCATGGTTGTGTTTTATTTTTAAATATAAATAATGGTCAACGATTTACTATATTATTCTAAAGTTAATATTGCAATTAAGTAAAGACCGTATAAATTTACATTAACGAACATACTGGAAACTTAAAATCGAAAATATGACTGATGAAGAAATTATACTGAAGACTAGGCTGCATGGTCACAGAACTTAGTCTGTTCTCTAAACGGGACGAATGGAAAAAAAAATTACGAACATTTTTATTCTTAGAAACGAGCTAGTATACAACATAGGTTCAATCGTTTCTATTTCACAGTATTAAGGATAGTTAAAGTTATAACAAATTTTTTATTTATTTTTTCAAGTACTTCGACACGAACTTCAACATATAATTAATTTACTTTATCGCACCTGATATCCAGGTCCCGTTCCATCGTATAGGCACCAAGTCATCAGTGAGCAGGTCCTGGATCCTCAGCCGCCTGCCTTTGACCCTGGGCCCCTCGTCCGGCGGCGTGAGCAGAACCACGGACGTCACAATCAGCGCCAACACGGCGACTATCACCAACAGAGCAATAAGTATACCCCTCCAGTTCCGCTGGTTTGGTCCCCCTACCACCAGCTTCTGTAACAAAGACATAGTGTTTATAAATTGAACGCAATTAATATTAACGTGACGTTGAATGTCAGTAAAGTCGTATTAACTTAATCCTATAATTTTTTTTTATACAGGAATACAATTCATAGTACCCACTAAAGAAGATGATTAAGATCTATCCAGTAAGTTCATTATTAGTGCCGATTATTGCTTTTCAAATATATTGTTTACATTGGGAAATTTGTTGTAATTTTAGCTTTTTTTAACGGTCATAGGTTAACACAGCCTTGATTTCACCAGATGTTAAGTGACAATTAGGCCTTAGATGGTATTGTGTTCCCCCGGAATGCTTAAGGCTCCTTCATGTATGATTATCGGAACACAGCAATGCTGTTATGGCAGCAGATTGACATTGAAGTTGGTAGATAGCTAGACGGATTTAATGAAGCGAATAATATTTAATCTAATTTTGCATAGCGTGGTGGCATTATATATAAGCGTGTTAATATAAACCTTTTGACGCTTAGTATTATGAAACACTTTGAAGTGGAATATTGTTAATGTCACCATTAAAGATGTCGGAT
>DWQX01003484.1:0-17661 GCA_018245475.1 Pharmacophagus antenor
ATTTTAAATTAACTCCACTAATATCGATTAGTGTTTACTATATGAACCCTTTAAAAATTTAAAGCCTTTTTGACTTTAAAGTCTTCGTGGGACTGTGATTTACCGCTTTCGTCGTAACACGGTAGTCTCTGATTCGATCGAGTAGTGGATTCTGAATGATGATAGGGTTCTTTCGAACCCGTCCTGTTAGCCATCACACTCAATGTCATGAAGCTATAACAGCATTTCTCTGTTCCGGTAGTCATACATGTAAAAGCCAGGAGAAATTCTGGGTGAATACGTTTCGGCATTTAATGCCTTATTGTCACTTATGCCGGCAGAACAATCCCTGTTAACAAATTCCATGCCAAAGCGTTTTTTGAATATTTTCCCCTCGGAGACTTGTGATGCGAATATGAGAGTTAATTTTTCAATTCTTCAATAGTAATTTACATTTTATATCTTTTTTTATATAGATCAAAATCAAATGTAGTTAATTTTAAGCTCAAAGTAGTTATCTAAGAAAAGTTATGATCAGTATTTTTCAATGGAAAATTCAATGTGTAGTTTATTAATGTTAAAATGTAAGTAACATTACGGAATCTTAAATTCCTTCAGTGGTATGGATAATCGTTATTTCAACGTCAAAACTGCTTTTTGTCGCTGAGAGAGTTTATGATTTATGTTCGTTTAAATAAACTTTTTAATTTAGGACGACGCGCTCACAGCCTGTTAAACATTGTTCTCGTGAAGGGCGCAGCGAAATTTATGAATGTACAACAAATTTGCTGATAACAAAACTTTTTAATATATGTTATGAGCTAACACTTGACTTCAATTTCACTTGATGTTAAGTGAGAATGATGCGTTACATGGTGACGTTCGCCAAATATACCGCTGGCTCTCACATGCATGACTGCCGGAACAGCAATACTGTTATAGCAACCGATTAGGGACGGGTGGCCAGCCAAGCGGGACTGAAAAATTCTACCACCATCCAATCTCTACTATAGCTGTAAGGAGCTCGAAATATTCTTATTACGAACGGGCACGTTTCTACATGTACGACATCTCCACTCAACACCAGGTGAAATCGAGGCCAAGTATATCAGTTGTGTATGGTGTTACAAAGACAGTGTGTTAAAATGGCGTCGAATTCAAATTTCATCGTTTGCTTTTAGCTGATGGAGAGGTAATCAATTGTGCGTCGCGTGTGGCACGCGAGATATCGCCGGCTGACTTAGTGACTTCATTACAGAAGTGGTAGGGCGACTCCGATGTTGTCTTACAGCGCAACCGATCGACGTCCGATGAATTTATACATTGTCTTTGTATTTTGATATGCAGTAATGTATATCAAAAATATGTGTAATAAGGCGTCACTTATATTATACTATATTACTGCTAAGGCAGTACATTGATTTACCGCTAACGTGTTGTTTCCCTTGCTTACTTTAACACGTAGATATGCTACATATAAGTGAAGTTTAAATTGTAGTTATAGTTTTCGAACAATTTAAATTTCACATCATGTTCAATGAGAAAGGGATCGTAAAATCAAAATCGTGTATTCAACCGGAATACTCAATCTTAACAAGTTTCCCCATCAAAATTGTCATGGCCGCAAATTGACATTAGTGTCAACTAGTCAAGCGCATTCGTTATAAACACTATCCAAATTTTACCGGCACATAATCCAATGTCTTGTTAGGAAATTTCTCTTAAATATAAAAGTTTACAAAGTATTAGTGACGCATATATATATTGAGAAAAAAAAACATAAATGTATATTTATGTAAGGGCGAAACTTATTTATTTTTACCGGATTCCGATAGACGAAACGCGTATCCATTGCCGCGACAGCATCTGCGCCCGACATCAAAGGGACATATTCAATGATATAAAAACTTAAACGCCGTACAAAGTTATTGATATACGTATAGCGTTTATGAAATATAATTTAATATGGCCTTGATCCCGTCAGATCTATAAATAAATCGCATTGATCTCATAAGATTTATTTAATATGAATTTTAATGAATACTACATCAAAAGGTAAAACACAATTTATTGAAATAAAGAAAGTCTTTAATTTTTATATGAAATAAACAGGTTTGGATATTTAAATAAATTAAAATAACACAGTAAAATATACAGAGCAGAGTAACAGCGGTCTCTAGTCACATAACATAAAGAGATACTTAACCCCGATTTCACCTGTTAAATGGCAATGAGTGTGATGATAGTGAAGCGTGTTCGCCCAGAATACATCTGGCTATCACGTTTATGACTGCTAGAACACACCAGTGCTATTAGTACATTAATATCGAAGGTGGCAGCTACCAAGGCGGGTTCAGAAAACCTAACCAGTATCCAGACCCCAATACTCATGTGGCCTCCGTGTTACAAGACAAGCAGTAAACAAAACCGCATACATACCAGAAGCGTTTTCAGCGAACACACTTAACCATCTACATTCTCATTGTCTGTTAACGTCAAATCAAATTGAGATTCAGTGTTACCTATTGTCAATAAAAAATATTGTTTAGGTATCTGTTTGTAGTGTTTATACATATTTTTAAGATTACAACTATGTGATGCGCTGTAAAACCGTATTGAAAACCATTCCGCGGGCCATAGTCGAGGGGAATGAAAGTAGACACATGGAGGGCTCGTAAAACGTTTGTTTACGACCGCCGTATGTTAATATACAGAGTGCGCTCGTACAGGCTTGTAACGGTGTGTCTTCACAGCTTTCGGTTCTAGAAACTTTGTTAATGGCAAACAGTGTGCAAAATTACGAAATGATTACGATTTAAAGATTAATAAAGATAAAGAAGCAGCGAATCACCGAGAACTGCGACAGTTTCATCACTTGAATATTTCCTAGTAAAAAAATAATATTACAGAACGCTTAGTCATCCGGCTCGAAGGACCAAAGAGAAAAATAAAAATTCATTAGGATTTCTCTTTCACCCACTGCGCACACAACTCCTTTTGTTATAATTAAATAAAGTTATACCTACTTCTATTGAAAAACTAATTAACCGTCGAACACTGTTAAAAAAAACATTCTATGCGATCCTACGATAGCCCTTATCGATAACGACTAACGACATCTATAAAATGCACATAGAACTTTTAAGAACTTACTAAACAATTACGGTAGGGTAATAAACAAGAAAGAGAACTAAGATGAAAGCTTATATATTTAAATAATAGTTTCGAAATTTTTAAAACAAAGCATTATATTTATTGATATGGTTTGAACATTTTAAAAAAACAGGCCTTTATTATCGTTGAATAAAAAAAAATGGTGACCAACATCAGTGTAAACGGCAACGCTCGCAAACTGCAAATTAGTTTTTATTGCTAACGCCAAAGCTATTAGTTTTGGGTAGGATTAAAATAACACCGTTACAGTCCATCTCTATTAGCGATAATAAATTTCCAGACGGCGGGGCCGTCACCAAATCGCCCGAAGCGTGTTTGCGTAATAACCGACTGAAATAGATAGCGACGAATGGTAATTGAATATGGTTTAGTTTAATTTACTTTACTAAATGTTGACGTACCGAGGAGCTTACCGACTCGTCATGTTTTTTTTATCGTTTATGGGCTAACAGTTGAGCTCGATTTGAACCGACGTTAAGTGATAATAAGGTCATGGATGGTGTTTAGCGTTCAGCGTCAATACATCTGGCTACCTCGTGTATCTACCGGAACACAGCTATGATTTATACTTTGAGGATTGTAGCTAGCCAGGTGGGTTCGAAAAACATCAGCATAATCACGATCCACTACTCCTGTGTGTGTTGTTTCGATAAGCCCGCTCGTAGCGTATGAATGATAATTACATTATATAGCATCAAATCGCATTTTAGTAATTGATACAAGTCTTCTCTAGACTGTAACATGGCTAACCTCTGCGCCCATAATACCGGATAATTACATCCAGAGTTAAAGTCCGACTGTCAATGCCGAAACCGCCTGAGCAGTTGAGTTTGTATGATGGTAGGGTTTTGCGAAACCGCTTGTGTAGCTATTTTTAATCAGTAAGGGTACTACCCAACAAGCCGAAAAGTATTGAAAAAGTTACAAGGGGTAAAAATATCACGTCGTAATATAACTTATACTATGTAGTTGCGTTTTTAAGTTTATGGACTACCCTTATAGGCACGCCACTGCCCTAATATCAAACTGTGGCCTAAACAGCGCTGCGTTCCAGCGGTCGAGTACTTTTTAATTTACTCTTTTGGGTTATATAATTTTACGCAGACATTCCACGAGTAATCTCTTGGATTCTTTACAAATGATAAATTAAATACATTTTCAAAAGTATGAAATATTTTTTATATAAATAAAATTTATCACTACTCAATAAATTACAAAACAAAGTAGTACATTAACATGAAAACGAACGTAGCAAAATGTCATTGAAAATATACAACTTTTTATTTTTGCTTTAAAAAAAAAATCTTTTCAACGCGTCACTAGATCCGGAATGCAGGAAGCAGTTCGTGTAAATTGGAAGAGTACGTGTCGATACATATTCATGCATTGACAGCTTCAAGCATTCACGACATAGGGGAGTGTTGAAGTGTTTAACTTTTGATTACGGAATCATTGATTATGCAACGGAACAATCTCAACAAGCTAATTAATTACATATAGTTAATTTTATATGTTTAAATATAGCCATCCGCATCGTATGTGATAAAAACGAAAAGTAATTAATTTATAGTATTTTTTATCGGCAATGGGCTAACACTTCATTTCAATGTCACGTGATATTAGCTCACAATGAGGCCGTAGATGGTCAAGTGTTCTAGCTCAGAATACTTCCGACCCTTTTAAGTATTATTGCTGGGACACAAAAATAATGTTATGGTGGTAGATTGACTATAAAGGTAGTGGTAGCTATGCAAAACCGGTTTAAATAAAATCCTATCGTCTTCCAAATTCGTGTGGCGTAAGAATCGAACCTACAACCTTCGTGTTAGAAAGCATAAGAAAAATCTGTTAGGCAGTTAAGCTAAGAGCATCAAATAAAATAAATTAATACAAAGAGACAATTATAATTTTACTAGTCTATGTAATATGTTGTTTGAGATTTATTTACATGTTTATACTCCTTTAGATAGCGCTAGGTAAAATAGATTAGAATATTTTTTTACGCGAGATAAATTTACACATAAATAAATACATAAATATATAAAGTCGTTCGTAAATGCTATCTATTGACAAAACTTTCAACTAATAAAAATTAAAGTAAGCTCATTCTATCACAATCTATTTTATAAATATGACATTTTTTATATTATTACTACGTTAATGTACAATTTATATTTACAGAAACAACTTTTACAGAATGTTACTAACAATCCAACAAGAGTGTGTTAATGGAAAAAAAGGAAAATAACATAAATAATAAGGTAATACAAATCAAAGTGTTGATTGACGACATATATAAGCGTTGATAGACGAAAATCCAGGAACGTAATACTCGAGTCGATGAAATGTATCGAAAGCCTAATTAGGTTAACCTACATTAGTCATCGGGTCATTCCTACACGAAACATCCACCGGTAGGATTGCTAGGCGATGCAGCAGTCCGTCTATGGCAGGTGTTGCGTGCTGCACGCCATGTCATCCACACTGCTTTTCGATGAGCTCCCGCTATCCATCCAAACGAATATAAACTTTAACCCCGTGGTATAAGCAACAAAATAAAACTACGAGATCGATGTTAACGTTTAAAGGAAGTCGTTTAATTAGAATCTTATCACGATATATATTACCTCCTGGACGAACATTCTAAAGTATTCCAAGTTGATTCATTTGATAAAATACTTTATATTCTTAAATAATAGAGCATAGAAAAATTAATCAAGTGGTACATCTAAGAGTTACAGCTTAAAACTCTTTAAAGAAAATGTACTCTAAATGTCTAAATGCTTACCAACATTCGGATAGTGGAGAAAAATAAATAGTGTCAAGAACGTTATGAGAAACATTCACAAGAGTTTTATCGCAGTAAAACAACAAAGGCGGCATTAAACACGACTTAACAACAATATATAAATAGCAATAAAGATAGAGACAAAATTATATTTGTAAATTAAATTGCATATAAAATCCAGAATAATTAGAAATGAAGACTTAATTAAAAGTTATTAGCAGTTATTTGCAATTATATACAAATTAATTGTAATTTCAAATAGATCATCAAGCAATGGTTACTTCATAAATAGGTTTTATTACGAAAATAAATGAAACAAAACGATTTTTCATATAAATCACTTACATAAATAATTTGAGCGCTTGTACACCGAGAAGATGGATAACAAACAAGAATACTTCGGATTCATAGAAACAAACTCATTGTATTCCCGTCGTCCGATAGAATGTGAAACGGGCAAATTGAATTTACTTAATGGAAACTTACTTTACTCAAATTACTATTTTTCTACGATGAATTAGTCATTTATTTTAATGTTTGCCTCATATCCCTATCGAATTGATAGCATAGGTTTGTACTATATTACGTTCCACTTATGGTTATAAACTTGATGATCACATGTGTGCCGAAGAAAAGTATGGGCCTAAATATGAATACGCTGATTAAATATTTGATAATCGTTATTGAACTGTTTTTTTATTTTTACGAATAGCATATTCACGGCGTTGTTCCGTTAACGCCAGAAAAAAAAATTGTTTTCGTACATTTCCCGTTAAAACAAATCGAGGTTAAATTATTTTTACACACATAAACAAGATATATTATCTGTGACATTCCTTGAAAAGTTTAACTCATTAAATCCCGATAGTATCATAAATTTTTAATAGCTAGTATCAAGTCTAAAATAAGATGAGATTTAAATATGAGATAAAAATATTATAGGACAATATTTGAACAAAAGAGTCAACAAGTTGGACTGCGAATTGGTCACGTACTGTGTAGATGAAAAAGATGCGATCAAGACCAAGGGTTGTGGAAACAATTATAGATACGTGACTCAGTGTTTTATGGATGCGTAGGTATTTGTATTTGCAATACTTTTACGGGGATAATGAGTTATATTTTGGTTGGACTATTCAAAAATAAACGAAGGTTTTTAGATTTTTTCTTATTGGGTAACCTAAAAATACGTTTACTAATATTGGACAGTATATTATTCAGCGGTATAGGATTGACATTAAAGCGTAAATTTAAAGGAGTAAATCGATATGGTAATTAAGCATTCATTCAATTTCTAACGGAATCACAATATCTGACACAGTTTAGTCAGCTAAGACAAAATGTGCTATGCTAGCAGTAGACCGATTGAATTCTTTTATCAAAGACTCCCCTTTCGCACAAGCTCCAGACACTATTTATTAACGTTGACAGCTTTCCGATGTACAACAATATATCACAATATCTGTTTCTTCCAACAAGTCCAACATAATTGAGTGTTAAATTATTTTATTCTATAAGAATTTTAGACCTTTTATATCAAGTATACAGGTGTAATATTCAGTGCCTTTTTAAAGTTTTATTTTTTCTTACAAACTTTGTCATAATCCGAGTATTGAATTTTCAAATAATGTTTACAGTTTTATGTTTGTACCTAGTGGCTATTGAAATGCACGAGATGTTTATAAAGCACTATGCCTTACTAATAATGCACCCCTCACATCTCTTATAGAAAATAAATCCGATTTGAAAATAGACGACAGAGTACATTTTGTAAACGGAATAAATTATTTTCATCAAGCTTCAAAACAAGTCAGGTCAAATAGAAGTTTCTTTTTTCTGTAATTTTCTACAAAATAATGGAACAGACGAATTTTACCGTGATTATAGAATCATAAGGAATGGTGTTTAAAGTGTGAATGATGTTTAAAGTCTAACCATTTTCTTATGTCAACAACTGGTTAACGCTTGACCTATTTGCCGTGATGTTAGGTGACATTATGGCCATCTAAATTCGAACATAGAAATGTGTACAAAAACACATCATTTTATAATGTAATTTGTTCACTTTTTTCTCTACGTCCGTGTCAAGATTGCATCGATTATAATTTATTAATTTTAAAATACATTAATGCTCAAGTAAGGCATACCGGGCTTTTCGGGTAGTATGGTAGAACCGCCACTGGATGGAAGTTGAAATTCCTATCACATTTTCACAGCTCCATTTTAAAATATTTTAGAGCCTTTTAATTTGGATTACTTCCAACTAACGTAGCTATTAAACGGCTTTTGAACAAATTTAAGCAGTCATCGAAGTTTTAATATTAAAGTAAGGATCGCCCTCACAAATGAGATTTGCGTAAGTAACACGAAGACTCGTAACAAGATTTTAAGTATTTAAAGAAAAACTAATTATTTAGATTATTTCGAAGAGTTTACTCTGCTGCCTTTACTTAAATATTAAAAGTTCGAAATGAAAACAGAAAAAACAAAAGTTTGAAGATATCATATTAAATAAATTCTCATTTTATCAAGCTAATGTTTTTTTCTTATTATTTTTATCATATCAACATCAGAACGTCATTTTTATCATCAGTTGATACTTTTGATATAAAGCAATGTCATCCATTCAAGGATTTTGTCCACAATTTTTCCCTTACAGTCTACAATAAGACCTTGTTAATAGTTTTTATACCGCAGGGGCGAAAGATCTTCCATACAGTGAACGAATAAACGCATCCCTAAAATCAACATGAACTGTCCGTTCAGAAGAAACATCCTTTTTTTTTGACAACAACGTCCGACAATTTTTCAATAAAATTAACATAAAGAAAGTTAAGTGGACATTTGTGACAATTTACGATTGGTATATAAAATTTACATCGTTGTGAAAATGATAATTTATCGTTCGCGAAAAGCAGTAAAACATTTTACGGGTCGTATCGAACGGCGCGGGCATCGCACCCGATGATCGTTTCATTTAGCACTACCCAATATTTACCTTTATGTCTAAATTAACAAATTTACCTAACAATTTTATAACCATTTTAGTTGTGAAGCAAACGATGTATTTTTTGAGTAAATCAATTTCAAATTTACATACAATTTATCGACTATAAAATTGTTACGCGTAATTTTAAATGCTTCGGTTCTGCAAGAGAGTTTATCGATGGTTTTTTTTTCAATCTAAAAATCCTATTAAAAATCTCATGTCAAATATTCTTATGGACCGAGTAAAAAATATTTATTAGTGATTGAATAAAAAACCCATTATGAACTGTAAGGTTTTATACATAGGAATATATTTAAACGGAAGCTTCAGTTAGTCACTATTGGTGTTGGACCCTTAATAATTTAAATTTTAATGTTTTAATGAACACTAGAAAATTATCACTGTTGCATTAAGTAAAATTCTCACAATAACGCCGATGTGAAACTGTACTCCCTTTATATTAAAATTTTTCAAATTCTCTCCCGTCAAAAACTCAACTTGCCTTCCTGCGGCTTGTAGGACCCACGTTGATAAACAATGATCTATAATTCATAATAATAGGTCTATAATGAATGTAATTTGTCAAACCTTAATGAGTGCCTATTTTTCATATTTACTTTCGACAAATAATTAAATAAAAATTACTGAAATTTTTTGAAAATTGCCTAATAGCGCACATATTATCAAAAAGAAGCAGTACGATCTTAGGGTGAGATATGCTTTGCCAACAACAATGACGTGATCGACATTACGCTAGTAGGTCTCGCGCCTACACTTGGTCTTATCTTCAGCAGGAAGAAACAGCGGCAAACAACACACATGGTTTTCTGAGGGAACCTTCAATAACGAAAAATCAGAGATAACGAAATAAGAACTTGTTGCCTGAATCTCAGACATTTCTTTTGATAGATAATGGTAAAGTAAAAGCAGTCCTGTTATTTCTTCACATAATGAAATGTAAAATTGCTAACTTCGCAAAAGAAACGAGAACTCTTTCCCAATCCAACAGACCCAATTAACGTTAAAAAGAAAGGATTTAAGTGCTACGAATATGGCAGAAATTAAACCATTATTGGTACTTTAACAAATAAGAAAGTGCCCAAACGTTAATTATCAACTTTTCGCCTCCCTAGTGTAATAACTGCAAGCAGTTCCCAGCAACGTTCGCTTCATTAATATAACGGAAACTAAGTTTTACAAAGTAATTTAATAGTTTTAATTGCGCTAAGTTATATTTGGATTTTATAATTTATTTATTTCCTATAATGTGTTCACACTATAAACAACTAAAATAAATTCGAGTCGGCCTGGCACCGCGAAGAGTTACATACTGTAACCGTTAAAAATCACGTTTTTTGTATTGTTTTATATGTATTATTTGTTGTTGTATCGGCAATAGAAATACACTATCTGTGAAAATTATAATTTTCTACATATTACTGTTGGTTAGATAGAACTCGCTGACAGGCGGACGGTGAAAACTTGAACTTCGTACGAGAAACTGATTTTTTTTCTTCTTCCCAAAACCGCCTCGATTTGATTTCCTATTAACTAAGCACCTCTGTCTTCCCACCAAAATAAAAGGATCGTTGCACAGAACACATGAAACAAAGCAAAACAATCCACAATACGAGTTAAAAGACAAACAGGAATATTTTTTTCTACAATCAGCTCTGTAATCAGTCTCGCAGCGAAAAAGCGCTCGCGGTTTTTAACATTTAAAACGTTATTTACAATACCGCTGTCCCGCCGCCTCTATTTGCACTGAATTTAAAACTGCAGATAAATAGAGTATGGGCGGTGAAGTTTCAAAACATAGATGCGGTATAACTGTCTGTATACATCGTGAACTCTTATAAAGACTCTTATTATGTCATACATAATTATTATATCGTTTTAATAAATAATTTTATGTTACAAAAAGTTTCGTAACATCTCTTAATTATTTTTCCAGTTAATAATGATTCGTTGTATGTATAGAATATCCATAAACATAAATAGTACCTATTACAATGAATACGTTTTGATTAAATATTGTTGCAACTTTATCAATATGTACAAGCATAGGTTTGGTTCTAAAAAATCTGGCCCTGGCTGAAAAGAAAAAAAATCACACGAATACCCGTCATTGTTCCAATTAAAGAAAAAAACTTCTATTCTCAATTTTTAGACAGTAGTAACTGAAAAAAACAGTTTTCCTAAATGCAATATAAATAGAATGAAATAAAAACAAAAGTAGTCCGTCACCGCAGCTGTTTTATACTGCAAAGAAATTGGTTCAGTGATAACATATACCGTTAATCAATCGACAATACAATACGGGCGTGATGAGGGTTATTAATAGCGAGGTGGTTTTTGTACGCAATAGAAAATTCACCCCGTAACTATAATAGAGCTGAAATAAATAACTAGACGTGAAACATTTTCGATTAACATTTCGAATTAAAAAGTTATTTTGGTCTCCATTGTGTCGGAATACAGCTACTTTTCGGTTGACATTTTTTAATAGGCGAATATTATTATATTCTGATTTCAATAGCGCTTTCGCCAGAGTAGCTCGTTACCTAACTTTTCTAGATTTGATATTACACACGCGAAAGTAAAGATAGAAAAATTAAATAATTATTCTCTACATGACTATAAAATTGTTAGAATCAGCCTATAACGGTAACACCGCCTATATCAAGCTGCCGCCATTACAGCATTGCTGTGGTCTAGCTTTCATACATATAAAAAAAACTTACCATTTCGTGCTAGCATGCTTTCCATCCACGGCCTTATTATCATTTAATATCGTATGAAATCGAATACAATTTTTATTCGATTTCACACGATCACATTACTGATTAAAATATAATCACAATTTTTGCGATGTAAAATATAACTATACTGTTTAAGGTTTAAAACCTGTAACACTCGGTACACTGCCGACGACACCTAATTACATTGACAGCAATATATCTATCATCGAATAAACAATACCGAGACATACGCCAGCAATAGATACAGTACTAACACGTAGGTATTTATAAAACTTGGCGGTCGTGTCTATGAGCGACGACGAGTGAAATATTTGTCTGTAGTGGCATCGGCTTAGTTTAATTTGCAGACAATTACGTCACAGCTAACCAGTTACACGTTAGAATATGCAACAATGGAATTTATTGTCATATTCAATGTTATTGGATTTTGACAAGTTTTGTAAGAACTAAAATGTAATATAAAATGTATTACAATTATGTCGAACGAAATAATTTAAAATACAATTTGTATAGAATTTAATTATTAACAGACTTAAAATTATAGGATAAAAATGATATTAACCTAGGAGAATGGCTCAATTTGTTATGATCGAGCCAAAAATCTAATATG
This sequence comes from Pharmacophagus antenor, assembly GCA_018245475.1. NCBI lineage: Eukaryota > Metazoa > Arthropoda > Insecta > Lepidoptera > Papilionidae > Pharmacophagus > Pharmacophagus antenor. The sequence continues at coordinate 12,303 of DWQX01003484.1, forward strand.
GCGTTGAAATATAGAGCTGCGACCCTGTTATAAGAAATATTAATAATGAAAGGTGATTAAAAATATACTCAAAACCTGCACATACCGATTACGAAAGTATTAAAACGTCAGAAATGTATGCTCGTAAACAAATGATAACGAGATATTTCAGTTGAAGACTTACAAGTTTCACTTTAAATTCTTCCATCTTGTTTTTTGATTGAAAGTCAAGGTCAAAACTCATTTATTCATAATACCAAGTGGATCTCATTGGAGTCAAGCTATTTATATTTGCTTATTACAGACAGCTCCCCGATTTGGAGTACAAATGCATCGCTTCCAAAGTGCTAAAGCTTGAGAAAAGAAACGGCAACACAACCTTTCCAGCACCTCGCCGTCTCATAATTTGAACAAAGCAATAATATTAGAAGATAAGGAATCAAACAAAATAAGTTATTATTTAATAAATAATAAACACATTTACAATGAAAAGTACAAAATACAATGACACATTCAGTTTTATTTCTATAATGCCGAGAATCGATAATCTTTCGATCAATTCGTCCATACTTACAAATAAAATATTATAATTAACCAGGTATACTACTCGCTGACTTAGTGACACAACTAACACACCCGATGTCATTAGTTGGGAATTCTCTACAGGAACGTTTCAACCGAAATCCACTCAAAGCGACGATGGAATCCCGCGTCTAGATACCAGATCAAGCCGGACCGACTTCAATTAATTCAACAATGCGCATTCAAACTTTGCCCGGCTTTGATGTGCCTTTGTGAGCGTTAAGCCGTGAGAGATGCGATTTTGAGGAACGTTATGATTGAATAGAATTATTTCGATCAGGACATTATGAAGCAGAGAATTTAGACGAACTATTTACATAAACATGCAGATTTTTCGCAACATAAAATTCAGCCATCAAATAAATTGTTACAAGGGGAATTAGTTAACAAGCTACCTTGACTAAGGCGTCCATTTTTCAGAACAAGCGCTTAAATAATAGTATTCCACTATACTGTATTTCAGAAATGCTAGATATTTACTCTCTCTCTATTTGTACTACCAAGCATTATCGTGTAATTACTATTGTACTCCGGTTTTAAGATAGAGCTACTGAACATAAGTGTCACTCAAGGCAAAACACTTAGACCTATCTTCTGTTTAAGTAACAAAATTATTGAGGTATTGAATTATTGAAAGTTATTGAAGGGGCGTTACCACTTATTTTAAAATATTATCCTAATAACTAAACGACATAATATTGTGTATAAGAATTCCTAAAATTTGCCGCCTACAAGATTCCCACATATGTTTAACCGGCACGTTGACGACTATAATTAAGCCATGTCATTACATCTGCATGTTGTAGGTTACAGCATAATATACCAGTTTGAACCAGTTATGTTCTATTATAATTGGTGGGAACGGACCAAACAGGTTATTAGTTCTAACAGTTTAGTATAACAGAACTAAGTGAGTATTTAGTTTGGCCTCAGACACCTCTCTGCGTTAAGCTAACTGTACGGTAAATGGTAGCTTGCTTCTGATGACAATAGAACTCGCGGCAAACCACCAAGTCATTCTGACCAATACGTCATCAATGATGCTACATAAATGAAACAATTATGTGTAACATAAATGACAGACAAATTTTCATTGCAACAGAATGATGGTTAGCTTGAAATGCTGCAACAGCATTTGATCACAAGGGATAACAAAAATATCTTCTAAATGAGAAAACATTTTTAACTGGTGACTATGTTACACAAAAAGGATCAATGCAAACTTTCCTTTGTTCCATTATTTCTTGAACAGGCGCAGTGGTATGTTTTGTTGGAATGAGTATACTTCAAAGTTGAACTTATCAAAATTGAAAAAGAAAAGCCCAGTTGTGGTAAAATCAGGATCGAAAAATTTGGATCTATAAATTACTTTCCTCCTTTTTTCTACCTTTAAATTGATTTCCGAAAAGACCCTTCATGATTTCAGTAAAGATTTTGATTGTTTTTTTTTAATATTTATTTATTTTAGTACATTTCTCACTTAAAACGCCTGAACATTGATTCACTTCAGTGCTTAGTTTTATTGTAGCATTAAGCCTAGTTATGTAAGCGGATCAATCACTCAATAATGAGCGGGTTATAACGTGAATTAATAAAAGATATTAATTTTCCCTTTGATGTTATGAAGTGGCTTCATATGAACGTTATTTCCGCAACTGTGACGGTGACATGTATATTGTACTAATAATATTTATTTTAAAATAAGGTTAGAGGGAAAAGGATTTATTAACTAATAAATACCGTGTATTTTACATAATAGTAAGCGTTCGTTACAAAAGATCAGAAACAAGTGAGTGAGTGAGCAGTGAGCGTCTTTTGGGTGATGACGATAATGAGTCATCGTTGATATTTGTTTTGTACAAAGCAGTTATAAAACTTTTTACATAATAAGAAGCTGAAAATGAGGTGTTTTGCTGTTGTTTATTTATCGATTAGAAGTTAAATTATGTTGTAATTAAGACATGTACCTATTCCTCGGATCTCATATCTACTTGTAGCGAGTGGTTTGCGATTAATGGATACTTTAATACCTGAGGAAAAAGTGCTCAATTTGTTCCGTACAACATCTTGGAAACACGAGAAAGGTTTGAAAATTGTCTAGGATAGAGTTAACAAGCTCGGAGTAACACGAGACGAGCACCTTACATGTACTCTACCCTAAGTTTATACTGAAGTTATCTAAGTTTTAGTGAATAACTTTGACAAATTTCTCCTTTGTTTGTTTTAAAAGAAAAAATTATATGAAAGATGTGAAGATGAGGATCACAACAGCTCTTTTTAAATACTTGAAACAGAAATTACTTGTTGATTAATTTACGAATAAATAGAAAATAACCCCCAGAATAATTGCATTCAGATTTATTTAAATGTTAGAAGTGAATTTATGCTGTATCGAATGATTAAATGATTTTATGAAAATGTTAAAAATTTCTACCCATATATAGGTCAGCGAAGTGATGATTCGTAATGTATGAGTAAAAGATAATAGGGCCTTATTTCCACTGAGGTCTTAATGAAAATAAAAATCGTGAAAATACAACTTGTTCTGTGAACAGGTTAAAACAACATTCGGGAATTGGTTAGCATGTTAGATACTGTCCATGATTCACTCATATGAGAAACCACTGACAACAAGCAAGATCTTAGTTGTTTTTTAATCAGCAATCGCCCAACAAGCTGATATTCTTTCACAAGGTTTTCCATTGACTAATGAGATCGTAAGTATGGAAGAGTTTTGCTACGAATTCTCGGGCTGTCATATGTATAATCACAAGAGCACTAAAATGCTGTTATGACGGCAGAGTGACGTTGTACGTAGTAGTTAAACTAGACGTATTTGAAATCTTTATCACCAACCAAAGTCGAAATTATGTGCACAGGAAATCGAACCAGTAGCCGTTCCTTTATACTATAAGCAGCAGTTAATGTTTATGTTTTATAAACTTTAGACTATACATTGAAACACTTCACGCAAGTACTATCAATACCACAGACTTATAGACATCGTACAAGTCAACGACAGTCTAGGCGAGTTATCTCGCGTGCTGCACACATCGCTTAAATTGATTGCTCTTCGATAAGTAATGAAATTTGAAATGAAGCTATCGCATTGAGCACCTTCGATGAGACATTACCTCCTCAAAACGTTATTAAAGGTTATAGAGACTTGCATTATGTTAATAATATAATCTTCCCCCCAAAGGTTAAGCGTAATTTTGTATTTTTATTTCTAAGGTATTAAAACTAGCACTTGTTTGGTATAGACGGGAATATCAACAGAGACGAAACACAACTTTTTTTTTAATATACTTTATTTCTTAACCTTCAACATTTGCTAACAATATGCAGGTCATACTGCATGGTATTTTCTATCTATATAGTTAGATAGGAAAATAAAGTAGATAAAGCAACAGAGATAACTTCACCTTCCTCAATGGTTTACCCCCTAGCGGTAACACAGATGAGAACTTTTTAAATGGCATTGGGCTAACACTTTACTAGTAACAATTTAAACTTATTCGGGTCCATATCGAGTAAATTCACTAGGTACGATGCTTAATATTCCTCGACGTTTCAGCGCGAGTTGCATCGGCCGTGATATGGAGGGAGACTCGGAAGAAACGTTTCGTTATATTAGGTATCGTACCATGTGAATATTTATGCGATATAGACCCAAAAAAGTTTAAATTATAACATATAAAGATCTCGGAACTTTAACAGTTTGTGGATCATGCCTGCAGGGCAAGCCCGTGCACTTATATATGTACCTAAATTAAAAATTATTCACATGTGACGTAATTTTTCCATTTGTTTTTATATTCATGATCGTGTTTAAACTCTGTAGCAATTATGATATATTAATTTTAGTGTACTATATTACCTAAGTGGGGTATGTCGGGGTTTCGGGCTTGAATGGGAGTACTGCCACTGGTTTCACCTGTCCTTAAGTAAAAATGTAGCCGTAAATGGTTAAGCGTGTTCTTTCGAAATACTTCAGGCACTCACACATGTGACTGCCGGTATACAGCAATGCTGTTACAGCGGCAGGTTGAAAAGGAAGGCGGTGGCTAGCCTGTCCGGCTACGAAAAACATCTAAATTCAACTATTCATATGGCCCAGGTATCGAACGTGAGACTTTCGTATTACAAAAAAAAACAATCGATTCTATTCATAAAAGCTTACTATTTTAACAAAGATCTACAAACGCCAACCTTTATACATTATTATCCAGAAAAATCAAATATGCCACAATTATTAAAAAAAAAAACATAAAGCAGCTAGTTACTTTATACGACAAAGATGAATAAGTAGTTTAAAATAGTGAATTGATCGCGTTACTCGAACACGACGTGAACGTATAACTCAATTACTGAACTTCGCCGGATGACGTCACACAATTTATTTTCACATCAGCCACGGAAACGGCGGGAAGTGTTCAGTTATTAACATAGAACAGATATTTTATACGAAAAGTTGTTAATGAAGGTACGTAAACGGATACTGGGTTAAATTAAAAATTACACGTAAGTTATATTCACATGAGAGAATTAAGAATATGACCACAAATTTCAAAAGTAGCAATCCTATGGGCTACGCCGGCGATTTAACTTCTCATTTCTATGTTGGTCGCGCAGCAGCACCGAGCATAACCTTTCCGTATCTGCCTTTGTGCTTTTCAACATAACCCGTGCCACGTGGAGCGTATACGACCCACGCTGAAGTATCTTTTGAAAGTTTTGATCGCATTTTTTCTTAGTTACTTCAATCTTAAAATGGTCACATAAAACTTTAATCCAC
>DWQX01003485.1:0-17658 GCA_018245475.1 Pharmacophagus antenor
GTTCTGTACTATTAAGACGTCGGTCCTTAACAAAGTATGACAAACTTTTCTTGAAATGGCAAAAATTTATTGACCAAACACCTAAATTCCTATGAAACGGACGTATGTGATGTAAAGTATCGCACAAATTACTAATGACTGAATATTAATTAGTGTTTTTCACATGCATATATCATTGTAAACTATTTTTAATCAAACGTGGTAACTAGCAACCAGAGATTAGTAGGTTTAACGTAATGAAACTTTAAAGAAGCTGTAATTATTTTTTAACGAGAAAAGTAACAGTTAACAAAATAGAAAATCGTGCCTGTGACCCATCATTTAATTAACCATAGGTGAAAATCCTACTAACATATCATAGAGATGTGTAATTAAATGTAAATATTATTTTTTTTTACCGACAATGGTCTGAAACTTCTTAATTTGATATGTTAAATGATGTCGAAGATGGTGTAATGTGCTCACCAAAATGTAATATTATTCTTAGAATAATACTGGTATAGCAACTAATGATAATGTGAGAGTGGTAGCTAGCTATCAAGATGAGTTCCAAGTTACCAAGCCAGCGGCAAGTCTGCGTGACGATGTATCTTATGGTAGAGGGTTTCAGTATTGGTAAACGGGGATCTAGATTACAGGTTTCTTTTGAGTTTTCAATTATCGCCATGCGCCTAGTACTAATTTAGTAAAGATCTTTTTTTGTATTCGAGATTAATGAGCAAGTAAAAGCGTGATAAGTTGTTGAAACTTCAAGAAAAAAGTGGGCTATAATGTAATATCTCTCAGTCCTACTGAACTCTTAAAAAAAATTAAATTAATTTCGATATAACATCATTATTTAAATGCTTTTCTTTTTTTATTTTAGTCTCTAGACGTCGAAAATGTATTAATATTAAACAAGTAGTCACACGCAAGCCGTGCGAACAGATAACGTATTGAACTTGCGCTTTATGGCGCCATTTTGTGGCCTGGATCTAAAATAAATACATTAGGCAGTTCCATAATTCGAACCGCGAGTATCCTTGATTGCGAAATCGGTATCAAGTGTACACCGGCAGGGTCCCACTCCCGCGGGGGTCCGCTTTATATACCCCCTCGTGAGTTGTTCACGGCACACGTGATTCAATCAGCGGGTAGAACGCACCACACACAGTCATGTACGCAAAGGTATGGAATTTTATAATCTCTACTCCGATTTATTACAAATTTACTTTTGTGTAAAATTACACAAACCAATAATTCTTTTTTAATTAACATTTTTATTGGCAGGTAAAGTATTCTTTCCGAAACCTATAATTAACTCACTTTCCTAAACTATATACATCGATGTAGTATTGGTATGAAATAATCATAAAAAAAATCATATACATAAATACGAGATATATTATTAGATATATTCATAACAGTAACGCTGGCAATAATATTTTAATACTGTTTTATAACATACTGTTATATTATAAATTTAGACATTGTCTCGTTACTGCGCTAATGATATTAAGAAAAGGGCCGAAATAGTGATCCTACTGGTGGCTGAACTCTCTCGCCGGGGACTATCTTGTTAGAACCATCGCAGCGCACACTTTCGCCTTCGGACAGTACTGTGCAAACATTATTGTGTGTTTTAATTAGAAGCATGCTGTAGCTAGAGAAATTGCGGGGGTTATGAGACACAGAGAGAGAGAGAGACATAATCTAAAGAGCGCATCATTGTCATAAGGAATTACCAGGTCTTATTTGTTAAAAATAGAAGCATTAAGTCGAATACGTCTTAATGCTTTTATTATTAACAAATAAAACACGAGAATATTTGCGGACTTCTGTTTGGTAGCAGAAATAAGCGCTGCGGCGACACTTGCTAGGTTTAACTAGCAAAAGGTACGTCTACGTTCTCCTGCTGTACATGTGACTGGATTCGGATGAATTTTCGCCGTTAGTCTTTTCGATGACTATTACAGCTTCACCGGATTCTGGGCTTGGGACTATAATTCCTGAGTTAAAGCTGCACGTGCTCTGTGTTGTTGTAGGTATTCGTGCTGTGCTGCGCGTGGGCTGCGGCGGCGGCGGCGCCGGGTCTGCTGGACGGCATCGGCTACGCGCCCGCCCTGTCGCACGGGTTCGCCGCGCCCGCCTACTCCGCTTCGATCGCGCCCGTCATCGCCGCCCCTGCTATCTCCCACAGCATCGCCGCCCCGGCCATAGCGGCGCCCATCGTGAAGGCCATCGCCGCACCAGTAAGCTGCTCCTACCTCTTGATACTGTGGTGTACTTTATTTAAATCTTTATTGCAAAACACTAGAACAAAAAGCAATAAGTGAACTCGACCCTAGATTCAATCATTCATTACACCACAGAATGTATGTTAGTTAATATCTCCAGTGACATTAAAATTAGATCCCCGCTGCAACCGAAACAATATTCTTTTTTTTTAATTTGTATAATTTGAGTGATATGTAGAGAAAAATATATAATTCTAACAGGAGGCACGTCTACAAACGTTAACAAAATACTTAGTAACCTAAGAAAATTAAGTCCGTGATTATATATTTTTGAGTTTTTTTTTTTAATTTTAATGAATCGTGAACTAAATTTCTGCTTTTTCTATTTGAAAAGGGGAGTAGATCCTAATATTCGAAACAGAAAGGCTATTTATGTAATCATTTTTATATAAAAAGTGTTCATTTTCTCTATTATTTTTGGAACGATGAAGATCATAAAATGGCCAGCTCTTTTGTGTGCAACATATTTTACAATAGAACGTTTAACAACAGGTGGTTCGCGCCGAGCCAATCGATCCTAATCCAGCGTATAGCTTCTCCTACGGAGTTGCCGACCCATCCACCGGCGACCACAAGGACGCCTCGGAGACGCTCCAGAACGGTGTCGTGCACGGCTCCTACAGCCTGGTGGAGCCCGACGGCCACGTCCGCAAGGTCACCTACACCGCAGACAAGGTCAACGGGTTCAACGCCGTCGTGGAGAGGTCCGGTGCTAGCCACGCGGTAAGAATTTACATTTCAGGATTGACACAAATAGGTCACTTTTCTGGTACTTAGCGATACGTTTACATGTAACAATTAGATGCTGGCAACGACGTTTACACATCAACAAATTGCCTTTAGACTATAAACGTTTAAAATCTCGTTACCTAAATAAATATGGCGGAACACTATAGCTTAACGGCAGAAGTAGTCGCTGAGGTGGAAATTATTTACGATTTTCTATAAGTTAGCCCTTAGTTGGGATCTCAGAGACCACTTTTGAAAAGGTATAGAAATAAAAAATTCTGCGTCCTGAACCCCCTTTTCGTTGTTCACGATAAGAGTGTGATCTATTAAAAACTTAACTAAACCTCTATTGTGACAATTTAGTAAAAAAGTTCACTCTAAAATAAGTTCGGATAAAATTTGGTTTGGATTAAAAGTAAAACTTACACTATCGAACGTTTAAGTCATCGTTATCAGGAAGCGATAGGCGCCCATTACTGGGCAAATGCCTTCATTAAGGATCTCCACTTCGAATGGCCCAGCGGTTTCTCGAGTCCATCACCGGATTATTGGTCAACCGGAGTACAGACTTGCTTAAAGGGCAAGCCGAAAGACTTTTACGTAATAAAACATCATTATATAATTTAATTTATTATTATCTTCGTGGTCGTGGCAACCCTTCATACTAAAGGTAATTTGTTAATTTTATTGCACATTGTTGTTTAGACAAAGTTTGCCAAATTTTCCAGCTTGTATGGTGGGTCCATCAGATGAAGGAAATAGTAAACGTTAAAATTCAGGTAACTGTCAATTATGTTTGGTTTACCTTTGCAAAACTATGAAGACAGGACTTTTTGACTCTGGATATTAAAATTTATAATGGTTTATGTAATAGTGTGTTTATGTATCATACGTTTTTTTCCGCCAGGCCCCCGCCGTAGCCATCGCTGCGCCCGTAGCCAAGGTGTTTGCGCCGGCGCCGGTGGCGGTCGCCGCACCCGTAGCCAAACTGTCGCTGCCCGCCATCGGCCACCCGTGGCGCTAGTCTCGCACGAACAATCCATACTGCTGTGTTGCTGATCGGTGCATTACATTCGTCAGGTTTTCACAACCCTACAATCCGCGGTAGCGAAAGGGAATAATGGTGGGAGGCGTCACCAATGCTCCCGTATAATAACTAAACACTTGTACTCTTCTGTTCCAAAGTAGGCAATGTAACGGTTTGAGTTCGTTAGTCGATTGAATGTTTTAAGAGTTATAAGCGGTGTTAAGTTGGACGGATCGGAAGGGATTTATAACGATGTAACATTAATGTTTGATGAGCTTGGCAATAAGATGATCTAAGTGGGAAGGTTGTCGGGTTGTTAGCAAGGCCTCCAGGCGTCCGCTCGGCAACACAGCAGTTGTAATGACCTCGCAGTGTAACGTGGAATTGTAACTGTATGTTTTTTATTTATTTCGTACTACCTTGACTGTTGCTACGGATTTGATCTTGACGCGTTGTATTACTTTAATGTAAATATTATGTAATAGTTTTTAAATAAATCCAACATTTGCGATAATCGGTATTTTCACTTCTCATTATTTAAACACCTTTTAAACGCTTACCTGCAACCTCGTCAAATATCGAAAAGGAAATTAGTAATATTGTAAGCAGAAAATAGTAAACACTAATTATAGTTTAAGCATTTTAATTGTTTACATAGTCGTCGATTTTAACTTTACAGTAATAAATACATAATAAAAAGTCGTACATGCAAAAAGTCAAGTATGATTTCTGAACTAGTCAGTAAAAAAAAAATGCTATGTTTCGTTATGTTATAAAAAACTAAATACTTAAAGATATATAGGAAATTCCACATTTCTAATTGAAATTTAGTAAGTTTATACATATGACGTTTTGAAACAAACCATCGATAAATGAAAAAAAGGCATTTCGAATCGTATTCCAAATAAATTACTTCTGATCGTAATCACTGACAACATACAGGAGTTAGCTATGGATTTATTTCAAACTTTTTCTACCACTTCCAGAACAGGGAATTGCGTGTCGGTTACAACTTATAAAGTCATTTAATCCGGTCCAAACGTGCAACTATTAGGAAATTATTTCATAAATATGCAGCGAGATTGAACTCGATCCTAATTCAGGATAAACTAACGCGCCTACGCCTTAGGCAATGGCCGCTAAGTTTTTTGCCGATACGTGGGCGAACGCCAGAATGTTGTACATTTTTTATGTTCTTTGTAATAAACACTAGTTATTTACGTATAAAACAGGTGGCCAATGTTGATGCCTTATGTGTAATATATGTAATTATAAACGTACAATCGTGACCTACATACAGGCACGTGTATATTGTCGTAGACTATATTATGTTAGGCAAAGGGACCGGATGTATGGCTTTTTGCAGGAATGTTCGTATTGAAAAACATGCAAGACGAGGGAACAAAGGAACGGTATATATGCCATCCGTGTGGCTATTCAGCTGGTATATGAGTTTTATAATAATAGTTTTAATAGATAAATTTAATTGTTGAGAATTATTTATTATTAACTAATCATGAAAAACACATTGTTCATTAGTTATTATAATTCAACCATGAAACTTTTTGAACAATGACATTTCTTCGGCAAAAACATTTTATGGCTGTCTCTCAGTAAATATACCAAACCTCTCTATTGTATTGCCGAGATCAACATTAAGGGTGGTAGGGGTACATATGCAGAACTAAAATATCCAACCGCCATTCTAACTCAATCACTAATATGGCCCAGAAATCGAAGCATGAATCTTCATATTACGCGGTATACCACTGCGGTATAGGGGCAATATTCTATATGATTGTAATAAAATAATGTTAAAGTAAGCATTTTCGATATTTACACCACAACAAACTATACAGCCGGGGGAAGTTACGTACTTGTCTGTAGAAAAACTTGCATTTATGTCCGGTATATTAGCAATACTTGACAAGTTAAGTTTCTGTTTTTCCAGTTATGTTTCTAATTACATAAGATTTGTTTTTATTTAGTTGTCATTATGATTTATTCGGCAGACCAATAATCCATCCAGCAATTAACAGGAAATTTTTGATTCCAAATGTATTAGCCGCAGTCGTTTCGCACTTTTAATTCGTCATATTTGAAACATAGTTTTTCACAAAAAATTGTTAGTCCCGATCCCGACGCGCTTAGTCATGATATAGAAAAGAAGAGGGGATCTTCATGGAGGTTTTAGTTGGTAAAAATCCGATATAACCTGCAAGGATTGCATGTGATATGTGAAAAAATTTCCAAGATGTGAAAGAAAAAAAAGTAATGCTTTAATAATTTAATGTGTTTGGTTTAAATGCATTAGGCAGATCATAGACGACTGTTCCACCAGTTCCGTGGAAGTGGTAAGAACCACAAAAGGTCGACGGCGCCGAATATCATGTTTCAATTTCATGCACTACGCCGGAATTAAAATCAAACCGTGCCAAGCCTGTGAACCCAAACGACTGCGAACAGATACCAAACGGCAAGAATACTCTTTCAGAAATTTGAACACGTTACGAGTATATGCGATATAGCCGCGCTAGGGTCTGCTTCACGCGATGGTGCTCTTGAATTGAATTCGATTAAAAAACTTTTAAAAATATATTTAATAATTAATAGTAATACGACTACATACGATTAAGAGGCAAAGCCGAGAAATTCATGTTTGGCTAATAATGTCGTCCATGAGTTAGTCTCGAAAATAGTGCAAGGTATTAAATGTCTTAACGTTCTAAGTGAGGCGGCAGAGGTCGCGCAGCGGTCACACCGGGATCCTGCTCTGGTGCGCCCACTTCGTGATGGTCCTCACGATGTGGTCGGCGTTGGGGCGTACGGGCGGACCCCGCAGCAGCGCCACCGCGTCGCGCAGCTCGCCCACCGCCCCGGACTTGCCCGCAGCCGCTGCCTGCGCAACGCCGCATACAGCGCCGCGCAGACCCTCCCACATCTCAGGACCCCCGTCCAACCTGTAACGCCCTCCAATAGTAATATACCAATGTATTTTTATAATTACATAGATTAGCGACTGAACACTACCCCACGTGATGATAACTTAAAATTTTGTTCTTCTCTCATATATCATTATATTATATCTAGAAGGTAAGACTGACGCCGGTAGACTATTCCATTCTTTCGCTTTTGTCCTAGTGCGTGGGTTGTCATGAAGAGAGAGATGAATGCTTGTCGTATTTCTATCCTTTAAAATTTCTATCTTTTAAAGTGAAAACAACGTTTATTTACTACTTCTTGGCAGAAATAGACAGAGATACACGTAGTGGAAACTACGGCTTAAGAGATTAATTATCAAATTTTCTATTTGTAACAAAAAAGCAGTCAATGTAAGACCGTCGAAAAACATTTTATGGAATTTTACCACTTTAATAATGTCCGGGCCTCCGGAGCTGAGTCGCAATCTCCCCAAAATGAGAGATAGAGAGAGGGAGAAAAATATTAAGCGAAGACTCTTGGTAACATTTAAGAATACATCATAACATATTTAGATCCTACCGATCGAGCATGTGGAAAGCCTTCGCTGCCACGAAGAACTGTCCCATGCGGTAGCTGTCGTTAGCAACCAGTTGGAGCAAAGCGAAGCTGTCTGGACTTCCTGAAGCCTGAAAAATTAATTATTGTCATTCATTATAACATAGCCGCCGCTGTAGTCCCTAAATATAGACCGATATAGACGATCTCCGGCAAGTGATGCACAAAAATAAAATGAGAATTAACCATCATCGTCAAGCCAAAATCTCTCTAAACTATAAAATAGAAAAGAGTTGATAATCTTTGAACAGCTAAACAGATTGTTGACATACACCGCTAAGAGCATTTACGATCTTATGTATTAACCAAAACTAAAAATAAAAAACTAAATCAAATTTAAATTAACCGCAAGATATACGTGTTAATCTTACAACAATTTTTGGCATTATAGGCATACCTTAGAACATATATCCCAGGCGAGGTTAGCCTCTTTGTTCATAACGTGACATCGGCAGAGGCAAGACAGGTAAGTGAAGCAGCTACGGATTTCCTCGTCTTGGATGGCTAGGAGGCATTCTTCGGCTTCGCGGTAGAACCCTGTTGCAGCTTTCGCCTAAAAATTTGAGATTTATATATTTATGTCATTTACACTACACAAATTTCTAATCTTAATTATACTTGACAGTCTTTTTAACTTACTTGAGCGTAATTGAAATTGAAGGTATCGTCGTTGACAAAGAAGCTTTTGATGGAGTTTAAGTAGACGAGGACCTCTTCGAACTGACCCGCGAGGAAGTAGGAGGAGGCCATGCACTGGCGACCGGGGATGGTGTCGCATTCGGATGCGGAACTGCCTACTAGATGGAAATTTTGCTGAGCCAGTTTCATCTGCTCCTCCTTGAAATAAAGCACAGTTTGTGATAAATCTTAGAGATTCGTCATAAGATATGGTCGCTGATACAATCCCGGGGAATTAGTAATTTGCTTATTAATACGCTGGGCTATGTCAGCCAACTAATGTCTTCTGCGGCAATTGACTAGTACGAAGACCGGATGACCGATAGGGCAAAGAAATTATATAGTAGGAGGCACGCGCCAAGTGCAACGTCGGACGACCAAGTGCTTTGTGGAACGACGACATCTGTCTGGTGAAGATATTATAAAACAGTTGGATTGGTATTATTAGATTTGTCGTTTAAGAAATGTATTAGGGTGACGTATATTCACAAGTAGCTATCGATAGGCAGATATTATGAATAATAATAATAAATAATTTTTGAGTCAAAAATTATCAGTCGTTGGCGCGGCGATGTAAGGTCGCCTTCGCTCGTGCTGGAGGATGTTCAGTGAACATTTACATCTCCGGTCTCGTTGTACAGTTTGACGGCAACGACGGCGCGCAGTATGTAGTGCAGGGGCGAGCTCGGCTCCACCGGTTGCAGAAGCTCGCGCGCCTCCAGCGCCTCTCCGCGCCGTAGCCGCACGCATGCGAGGTTCAAACGCGCCTCGGGCACTATATCCACCAGCTCCGGTAACACCTGACCATAATATATCGCATCTACACCTTGAATGCTTTAATATCTGGAACCTCTAATATATTACATTTTAAACGTATACTTTAACGCATATCACAGACGAAGATGCAATATGCTAAAGGCGTTGCCATCTACACGCTTCTATTATAGAAACCAAAATAAATGACACTAAACGATGAATTCAAGGGGTGTGATATTTTCAACATCTATCGTTGTTAAATAATTATAGATAAATTTAAGTCAAAAGTTTAATAAAACAAAACCACCGATATTCCAACTAAAATATGACTTAATTCTGATAATCTTCAAACAATTCAACTGTTATACTAGGTATTCCTTTTGAAAAAGTAGAATAAATTCTATTGAGCTGTTGTCGAGCTATGATGCGACATTTTTTTTAGATAGGCGAATAAATATACAGATTTTTATTAGTCGATAAATTCAGTATCAACCGTAACCATCGTATTGCTACCTTTAAAGCCCCTTCTCCATTTCTAAATACTATAAGATTGTGTTTGACCAAATCCTGACCGAATGTGTGCTGTTCAGATGAAATCTGCTTTAATTCATTTTCCGCTGCTTTTCCGTTATATAACCTACAAAGGATAGAAACACTTTGAAAGTTATCACGTTAATAAGGATTTTAAGTTGGGCCTTAAGGTTTCGAAAGAACATCATCTTAACGTAAATATAGTGATAAAGTAGAATAAGCAACATATCAAATAGAAATAAAAAAACTATTACACTTAATAGGTACCCTCACCTGAAAAGGTTGCAAGCCTTCAGGTTGCCAGCGACTGTAGAAGTGGGGTGTTGCGCCAGGTACACGCCAAGGATCTCTTGCGACACGTCGTAATAGTCCAACTTGTAATAGCATAAGGCCACGTACACATTAAGCGCCATATAAGTACTGAAAATTTTTCTCGTGTTACCTGCCTAATCATTTTTAAACGTAGTTTTAAAATTTAAAATACGCATTGATATATTGAAACTATATACAAGGTATATACAAGTGACAGTAAATATTATAAATTATTTCTACACACTATTAACAAAATTATCGTCTACATTACTGGTAACAGGAACAATAATCCTTAAAACGAAACTGAAATAATATATCAATGGTCGAATAATATTAAATAAATTCTCGCTGTACTTCTAGAGACGGCGTTTACATTTTTTCACACAAAGTACTATTTAGCTAATACTGTAACCAGTCCTACCTCAATATCAACAACTATCTATATCAGACAGCATAGCGACATTCAGAACGATGTGAATGATTACTACTTATTATTTACTAAATATTCTCTAATGCGTTAATCCTAGCTAAAAAGTATTTTTTTCTGTTTAAGAAACGAAATAATTTATACCCATCAGTATGCGATAATACTTTGACCCACTCCGTGGCGTCCGTCCGATATCTTTTGTATCTGCGGGATTGTGGATAAGAATTAAGATATCATCAATCAATATTTTCCTATTGATCTAAAGAACATTACGAGAGAATGTCAGACGGACGTTAGGCCCTTGTTAACTTGTTATTTGTTAATAAATACAGTTAACTGCTTCTGAAACCAATTATCTTAGTTGTCTTCACAAGTCGTTAACAAAAAGGAATTTTAATGATTTTTTTGTAAATTAATTTGAATAACGAATAATATGTTTTTGTCAGCTGAAGACAATAAACTGATTTTATAACAACATAGACTCTTGCTCAGACTCGCTATGTTTACGTTTGGCCGGTTTTATTTACATAAGTCGCGCTCGTGGTATCCATGTCTGAGCCAATCCATGTTTGTTGTACTTCGCCGAGTCTGTCACGTCAAAATATAGCAAGGGGTAAGACAATGTATATTATCACCGTCTGTCGAGTAACAGCTTCTTGTATACATCTATGGCTTCTTGGTAGTGGCCGCGCAGATAGTGGACCGCGGCCAAGCTGAGCTGATCCTCGGGCACGTCACGCAGAGCCGCGTGCGCGCCCATCAGCGCTTCCTCGTCGCCAAGTTTATGCGCAAGGTGAAACTGTAGACGGTTCTGTAAACAAAAATTCATAACACTTTTAATAGATACTTAAGATAATAGATAGATAAGACTTCTACATTTCTATACATGACTAGGCAGATTTCTTGTTATATTTCTCCTTCAGTCTAACTTTGCCTGTTATATCATACTAAATAAATGACACAAAAAGAATATACCTGTATAGACAGGAGTCGTGGCGTAATAAAAGATCTGACACAAACCTCGTACAAACTTACCTAAACAAAAGGTTTTTTTTTTATTTCGTTTTGATTGATTGTTATACTCGTATATTATCACCGAATTTATTCCGTAAGTAAAAGTATAAACAAACCTTCAAGGCGCAATCTGGCGCTTCTTTTATTGCGTCTTGTGACTCCTTGTACATTCCTGAAATTAAATATCTAATAAAGTCTACCATTTCATTGTTTTACATAAATTATCTAAAACACTATATTTACTAAGGTCTAATTTTCGGTAAATACTTCGATTATAGCTTTTCTAAAATTTCTATCTGTAACTATGAATCTGTAACTATGAATTAAGGAAATGTTTATAACCTAAATAGAAATAGCAAACGGCAAGATCCAAAGGCAAGTTGTCCGCGATTCGTGTGTCCAAATTTTCGGAGGAGCGCAGCATTTGGTATAGGTCCAAAGCGCGTCGATAATCACCTAAGTGGAACCAGCACCACGCCATCCACACATCAACCCAAACATCGTCATTACCTTCGTGCTTGAGGAACTGTAATAAACTCTTCTAATTTTATTACACGATGACCCTGTAATAGCTCAGTTCTAATTGGAAGTGCGGTGGAACTTCGCGCTGAAGGATTTGAAGATTCGTAAGCTCTATCCTCACTGAGCTTGAGCTTCCGGTGAAGAAATTTATTACGAAGAACAACAGTTGATGGCAATATATGATGTCCACCAACCCGTAGTTTTAACATTGGATTTATGGGACCCTTCACTATGACGGGACAACTTTCGATAAAAAAGTCTGTATACTTATGTCTTCGACTTTATTAATGTTTTTGGTTGCTTCTTGGAACATTGCTTCATAGTTTTCTTGCAATACAAAAAATATACGAAAACAAAAATGTTCCATCTTATCATAGGCTTGTAAAGAAAACCGTGAAAATATGTCCGTAAATCTAGTGTTTATTGTTAAGAAAACATTAAATATTGTAATATAATATTAGCTCCATAGCAACGTAAATGTTCCCTCTTTTTTTTTTCTGTCCTAGACATACGGAAGACATAAGATATACGGAAAGAAACAATAAAAATAAATCATGTAATTAACAATCTAAAAGATTTTGTTCTTTTATTTTATAGATTTGAAATGTTGGAAAAATTTCAAGTTTAAGGTTTTGCACTACTTATACTTCGAGTAAGGTGATCGCGCCAACATAATCTCTTTTTATAATGAAATCTTCAAGATCTGGGAAATTCTTCTTAGCTGAATTATTCGCGGTGCGGTAGTCTGTTGCCGGTTTTGTCCGAGAAAGGATCTGTAATGTTAAAATTTTAATATGTATGATAAAAGATAAGGTTACCGAAATGTTTTCTCTGCTCTTCTTAAAAACATGTACATTTGCACAATGTATAAGATGTGAATCATGATCGTCTTTCAAAACTTAATCAATTTCTGTAAATAAAAACTTATTACTTTTAATTTTACTTTAGACGTAATATTGACAATAGAGAGATTTTACAATTATAACGATAAATCATTTAAATTACAGACGTACCATTTTAATACGTAACCTCTGCACCTTTTTTGTTTTGAAATAAATGTCGTCATGACAATTTATCATCAATATAATTTGAATAGATACATTTACATATCTTAGATAATAAGAGTTGTTTACAGTTTAAAAAATTATAAATTTATCTTATTTCTAGTATAAATGCAGCTTTTGTATCAATTTCCTTAGTCTTTATATTTATTTAATCTATTGCTCTCGTAGTTATTATCTGTGAGAAGTATACTTGTTTTGATATTAACACACATTGGATGTTGACAAATACGCGTTGTTTATGTAAATGTAAATTAATTGAATATTAAACTAAGTAATGCTTTATGTTATTAGTGGAAAATATGGATGATTGTAGAATTTGTTTAAAATGCAAAGGTGATATGGATATTTTTAAATTGGACGTTGAAAGCGAAGGAATATCAAAGAGCTTTGTGGACATATTGTTATTTTGTTTAAATATAGTAGGTAAAATAATTTCTGTTAAAATGTAAACAACATACAATATCTATTACTTTTTGATTGTTTTTAGGTAGTTCAAAAATCTAAACAAAATACAAAACTGTGCTTAAAGTGTTATAAGAAGATTATTGCTTTTGAAAAGTTTAAGCTACTTGCCCTAAAAAACGATGCCTATTTGGAAACTTTACATTTAAACGTAGACATAAAAAACGAAGTATTCCTTATTGACGACATTAAATATGAGGACAAGTTAACTGACAACGATTTAAGTAATAATAATGAGAGTGATAAAGAAGAGGTAAAAGAGGAGGCGCGATATGAATTTATCCCATCAGAAGACGAACTTCTTAGTGTTATCAAGCAAATTAAATATGAAAATGGATCTGAAGAATGTAAAGAAAATAGTAAGTTTTCTATTATTCATTAGTAATAAATATAAAACTATTGGTTTTATCATGCATATAATTTGCCTATCTGGACAAAATTCTGATGTCTGGAAGTGGTTAGTTTTTACAAAGTATATAAGTTATTTTCCGGCGCATTAAAATTTTATTAACATCTTTAGGTCCAATTAAAAAGAAAGTGTTTACAAAAAAGCAGAAGAAAAAGATCAAAAGTCACAAAAAACTGAACCAAGTCTGTGATGAGTGTGGTAAAACAGTTAGAAATTTAAAGGAGCATATTGCTAGGCACCAGTCCATTGATGAGAGGCGATGCATAAAGTGTAAAGTGTGTGATAAGTTATTTTCCAGTTATAGTGCAAGGTATCGACATCATAAAGTAAAACATTTAGGAATAAAACCACGTTGTGATATTTGTAATAAAGGTATGACTTTTTTACCATCTGCTTGTGTATTAAATGTTTAAAATTATCATGTCCTAATTTTTATACTGATTTTTTAAATATTATTAAGAATATTTGAAAAATTTCCATCACTCCAAAATATTTTTGAATAAATTAATGTTTTGATAAATTTACTTAATTTTAAAAAGCCATATAGTATAGATAATCTTATTTGTAAATAAATGATAAAAAATGTAAGCTAGATTGGACTATATTTTAAATAGTGTCCTGAACATAAACAATCAAGGTGGAAAAACACTATAGATGTTTTGTTTTTCAACTTTTTATTTTTAGTTTTAAAAATTTGTTTTCATTGTATTTCAGTACCATATATGCATACTCTTTGCTTGACATGATTAAAAGTCATCTCCTTATTTTTTAAATTTATTGTAGCCGTATCCAACCTGCGCTCTCATCAGCTACTGGTACATAACACAGAGGATTTACCGTTTGAGTGTGTTCCGTGTGGTAGACGGTTCTTGTCCCAGTCTACTTTGGATATGCACACCACCATCCACACAAAGGACCGACCCCATTCCTGCGAACTATGCAACAAGAAGTTCCGTAACAAGATCACAATGATTCAACATAGGTATGAAATATTTTCTTTTAAAAATAAGTGTGTTATGCAATATGTAAAAACTAAGCAAAGTGGCATTAAATCGTTGTACCCACAATATTTTCTTGTCAATGAGTAAAGTGATGACAGTAGGTACAAATTTATATTGTTGTTTCATACTTTTCATTGAAACTTGCTACCTTTGATTGTGAGTTGTGTTTTATTAGAAATAATAGGATTTCTGGACAGAAATTCTTTTAACATTTGATGTGTGAAATTTCAACAAATATTTAATATTAATGACATTACTGCTCGCCATATTAAATGTTTGGTATGGCAAATTTTAAATTATTTTTATTTAATTCAACAATATTAATTCCTAATTTTTTTAAAAGTATTGTATAAAAGAATTATATTTAAAATCGTATATTTTTCATTAATTATTAGATTATGCTTAGAATACACTTTCTTTTTCATATTAGTGTTATTTTATGTTGTTTTGCATGATAACACGGTTACTTTTGTATAATATAAAAATAAAATTTAACTTTCATTTATGTAATAAAGTTAACATTTTTCAGGTAAATTATAAAGCATAAGTGTTTTTTTGCTCTGAGTAAATCTATTATTTATTGTAAAACACAATTTTTTTTGTATATTTCACAGAAGACAAGTTCATGATAAAGAGAGATCACACCTTTGTCAGTTTTGCTCAAAGAGTTTCTTTAAAAAATATCACTTGCAGGTACATTTAAGGTAAGTAATCTAAACTTTGGTGAATCCATTTATGCATTTTGTTTAACGATAATTGGATGGTTTGGTTGCTGAAAATAAATATACTATTTGTCAGGAGCCATACAAAAGAAAAGCCCTATCAGTGTAATGAGTGTGAGAAATGGTTCTCTTCTCGGACTTCCCTTAAAACCCATCAGCTGATACACAGTGATGTCAAGATGTTTGGATGTACACTTTGCGATATGACATTTTCTAAACCAGGGTAAGCCACAGATTATACCAGCTTATTTTTGGGTTATGCTGGTGAAATATATAATTTGAAAAAAAAATGTCTCTGTTTATTACATTTAGTCTTTTATTTAGTGGTATTACAATACAATTAAGAGAAATATGTTTCTAAAGTGTTTAATCCCTAATTATTAAGTATATGATACCTTTATATTAAAAAATAAATAAAGGGCACTCGATTCTACCTAAGTATGTACTATTTCTTTATAACTCAATCACTGGCTGGAAAGAATCACAATGATAAGTTCCCTTCTATACAGTCAAATTTTTCTTAAGGTTTTAATGAAATTGTTTTATTTGTGCACCAATAAAGTATTCATTTATTTATTCATCCTTAAACACTGTATGTTACCTAGGGGGCCTTTATATGCGTATCTAAATAGTTCTTTATACATTCAATACTTGTATAATAGAATTACAACAGAAAAGTATCACTAGATAGAAATTGTTTATTGTTTTCTTAGATGAAGTTTGCGAATATGAGATGTAATAATTCCATTATGTTTGTTCTTTCAGTTACTTGCGTAACCATATGATAATTCATACTAAAGAGAAGCGACACTCGTGCAAATACTGTGGCGTACGTTTTGGCAGATCGGATCACCGCAAGCGGCACGAGTTCACCGCACACGAACGAAATCTGCGCTTATCTCCAAAAGAATAAAGATTATGTTTGTATGACAATTTTTATTAGCATTCACGATTATAATTGGAAGTAATAAGGAAAAAAAATGTGTAGTTATATTTCAATTGTTTTTATTGTTGTTGAGCTTAAAATGGGTTAGGCACACAAAGATTTATGGAAGAGTAAGTAGTATTGTTGTTTCTTAAGATAAATAAGTTTATAATAAAGAGTTGTTACCTCCGTTTGTTATTCCTTTTAATTTCTCCTTATTCAGTATTATTTCATATAGTATACAACAACGAAATACAGTGCACCTCTTGGTAATTTCTAGCTGATTTGTCAAGGAACTCCTAGATGGTAAAATTCCATACTTATTTGGTCACTGGATATAATAAGACACTTTGTTTTTTATCTGTTATTATGTTATTAACACACGTTCTTAATTTCACTTAATGTTAAGTTAAGATTTGTGAAGCGTGTTTGCCCAGAACACATCTGACTCTCACATGTATATTTCCCAGAACAGCAATGCTGTTATGCGGTCAGATTGACATTGAGGGTGGTAGCTAGGAAGACAGGTTTGAATAACCTTACTACTATTCAGACTCCACTACTGTGGCCCGGAAATCGAACCACTAACCTACCATTAGTAAACCACTGCGTCGCAAGCAGTTATTGCTAAATAGTTACGTTCTTGTAATGAATTGGATATATTTTTTTTTTGCCAGAGTTAATTTCTATGGCTAAAATGTTTCATTGTCATAAACAGTTCAATTAGTTCAATTATGGGAAAATAAAGTTTGAAATAAAGATAGAATTTCTTGCATTACAATGGTAACTCTAAATAACAATGGATCACCATCATTATTTGTTTTAATTAATAATGAAAATACTTTATTTATTTTTTTATTTTATTTTCAGGGAAACATACGGGTTATACGACACAAATTGTTTGCCTATAATTAACACTTACACTTAATGTTTCCATTAATTATAATAATGTGTAATGTATAGTAGAAAAAATTACAATAAAGTTAAAAACAAATAGGACTACGGAAATGACAATTGAAAGTTCTTAAATATATATCAAAAAGGCTTAAGTGTTTTTGATACAGTTATTTTAACCATTCGACATTTTCCTTTCTTGATTTGCAGGATATGAAGTAGTATAAGTCAAGTTTTCTCAATATATATATAATTACTATATTTCGCTATGAAATAGTTATGCTCATTCCACATTTAATCCAAATCCTTTCGAAGATCATATTTTTTTGTGAAATATGGGTTGCTTTTTGATATATATATATATATATATAT
>DWQX01003486.1:0-17654 GCA_018245475.1 Pharmacophagus antenor
AATAGTGACCATAACACATTGATCAGATTTACCATAGAGAACAATCTTATACACTTTTGAAAATTATGTGAACCTCTTTCATTCATTCGCTTTGTTACTGTCGTGTAATATTGAGCTAGTACTTCATGAATGCGCTATATGATCACACAAGCCGTCGTTTATTTCCATTTAATCATCCATTTCGTAGCAAGGGAGTAAATGTTACATTGCACTGTTCAATAGTATGACCACAGAATGCAGCGGAGATATTAACCTAGCTTTGCATTACTTAAACCGTTATTAAAACAGATCTCAGATAGAATTTTACACTACTGCCTACCTGTACGTATAGGTATTCCAGTGATGTTAAGTCTACCCTTAGCCATAGGACTATTTAATCAAAACAAATTAACATCCAAACAAAAAACAGCACCGTGATTCGCCCTCCCAATCACCGCTTTCTACAAGTCTAACTGCGCAGAAGAAACAGCGCTTCATATAACCCAAGAGCGTGGTATTTCTAATTGTATAATACATTAAAATTAGAAGCATCGCAAAATAAAAGTGTATATGTAGTCACATTAACACATAAAACGAGTATAAAAATGGCTAAACTACAATGACACAGTCAGTAGAAGAATTACTTTTTTTTTAAATATGGATAAAGGTTTTCATATCGCTGACGACTATTAGAATAAGTCCGTTGATAACCGAAACAGGAGACAACCGATCCAATTTCACGGGGAGTTTGGTACAGATGGTTTCGGGACAATGATTACGTGGACACCCTAGTAATAGCATTACATGTTAAACCACTAAATGGTGTGATGTTTTAAAATAATTATGTAAATGTTTATGAATTAAAATGGAAATTATTCCAGGTCGGTATGAGACCCTACAACGCGCGGATTAATTTTAAAGAACGCAGCTAATATTTTCACAGAGGAACTTAAATTCATCAGTCCTTTTTTAATTTTCAATTGGATTAACAATAAACCTAAATTTTACGTGATGTTAAGAGACAATGAGGCCGTAGACGATGAATCGTGCTAAACTAGAATACATTCGCTTCCACATTTATAAATGCCTCAATGCGGCAACACTATTATGTCGACAGATTGACATTGAGAATGGTAGCTAGTTAGGCGGGTTACACTCGTGTGGCTGTGACGTACCTGTGACGTGTTACAAAGCAAGCTTTAAACAACTGCGCCTCGAAGGAAGTTAAGTCTTTAATATTCTCTCTGAGGGAATATAATATGAATGAATACACTCTCTTCATCCATATCAGTGGCACTCAAAGTGGTCCAAGTAGGCCTAGAGTGGTCCACAGGAAAATAAACGGGGGTCCCCACATCAGCGTGAAAAGAAAGCGGGTTTTCAAAAGTTTTATAAAATATTAATAATTCACTGTCAATTCATCCGTGTAATTAAAATTTGTCATTTTTTTCTTAATAAATTCTTAATTTCCATCTCAGAGTTAAATTGTTAACATTTTATACACTGTTCCTTGGTGCGTCATCTGAGTTAATTTTTAATAATATGAGGATTATACCTCAATATTATTTTAATAAATACGACACAAGAAAATGTGCTATTTTTCTTTTAATATTACCAGTTTGAATTTAGCGCAGGGACACTACCGTTACGTATTTTTGCAGATTTGGGAATATAGTAGATTAATAGTAAATAATTAATAGTAATAGAATATAGTAGTATATTTGGGCATAACAACTACCGTCAACAATAGAACTTTGTTAGTGGCCTACGACACAAAAGAAATTGAGAACCTCTGATGTACATGATTACACGTACAAAACTTTTAACACCAATACATGTGATAACATTAAAAAAAATCTCACCAATTATCAGGCTGCGAATCATTTTATTACTTGTTATTGTTTTTAATCATAAATAAACAAATTAATACCAAATATCGTTTATAAACACTTGATTGGTTGAAAGCCGTCGCGGTAACTACTGTCTCCGAAACCTCATCCATGACACAAACTACCTATTACTAACTTTGAGTGTAATTCGTTTTTACCTCTTATCGAAATGCATGCTCAGAGTTCAACTCAGTTATGCGCACGTGTCTATGTGTGCGTTATATCTGTACATACGCAGAAATGGATGTATGTGAAACCCCACCACAAACCGATGCTCTATAATCACACCCATATACATAGATACATAGACACACACATATGACCCGCTTGTAGTCAGTGAAGACAGAATCTCACAAATAAACAGCGTACTATGTGGCATCCTACAATTCTACAGTTTTTGCTTAAATGTAACTAAAGTTCTGTAGAAATTTTTATCTAAAATTTGTTACGAAAACCTGAGATGCTCACATCACAAATCAATTTTTGACCATCTCAACGAATTTCACAATTTTTAGGGTGCCGGGGGTGAAATTAGAAAGTTCTACTCCAATAGTTATTGTGTAAAAAAATCCACCTTGGTAAAGCTATTTGGGAGCTCAGTTAATTGCTACTTATAAATCGTATAGAGATTGCGGATGATATTAAGCTGTCATAAAGTTCTGGAAGAATTCTGATGTCTAATTTCCCGAAGAATTACTGTTTATTGAAATATACATGAGCAGATGCGTGAGAAAATAAGACACTATGTTATAACCAAGGTTTCCGTACAGTAAAATCCCTTTTTTTATTGTGTATAAATCCTTACATAGGATCCCTTCGCTGTCCCGGCAGCGGGGGATGCAAAGAATTATGCCTCTAAGTCCCATGATAGAGTTCCCATCAATCTCTTGAACACCAGGTGTGTAACTGTGGATCATAGTATCAATACAAATATGAGATACTGAATTTTAAGTGTCTATGCATACTAGAGACGATTAAAATAACTTTCTAACCTTTAAACCGTCCACAAAAATTATACATTGCTAATAATAAATATCCATATATAAAAGTCATGCTGGGCTATGAGTTGGGCTTCTGCGTATTAGAAAATAATTGACTAATTCAAAACACCTTTAGACAAGTTTCGAAAAGAGTTAATAGTCTTCAAACCTTTCATAAAAAAATGATGATTCATTTTTTATAACAAATATACTTATGTATATGGCACGATGCCCATCCGAGACATTTCATATTATTGATAATGAAACAACTATCTGGTTAACAGAAAACTATTATTAGAAGTCAGATATTATCCATGTCATGAAGGAAAAAACAAAACAATCGAAGTTTTTTATCATAACAATTTCATTGATATGTTAACGGTAGGTTCTATTTAAATAGGCAAAGATGTAAAAAAAATGTCAGAATTAGAATCAAATACAGAATCATTTATTGTCGGAAGTGTTCTGGTCATTATGGCTTATTTCTCATTTGATGTTAATTTTAGTAAAAAAATTCAACGAAAACAAGATTCCCTTTAATTCATCGAAATAACAACTGATCAAAAATAATTTTTAAAAGTGTCTCTGAATATCTTACATGGTCTACTGAAAAGATACATATTTGGAACCTTCATTAAAATCACTTGACCATTCAAAAACACCTGTGAAGGTCTTATTGAATAATATATATTTTGAGATTGATTTTTGATAAAAAACAAATATTTAATAATAAACCTACCCGTTTGTCCCGATCACTGTATGCGACATGTTCATTTGTTTAAATGGAAGTTAACTTTTAAATCAGTATATCAGATTTCATTCAATTTATTTAATTGTTTGCTTTTAAAGGAAAAAAACTTAAAAAAAATGTTTTTCTATTTCTTCCGACTCATATTCATAACGGCTGGACCGATTTCAACAGGATTCTCACTCGCTGATAATAGAAATAGCACAAGTTAATTATCTTTAAAAAAATACCATATTACGGCGCTAAATAATTAAGTCGAAAAGTTGACTGATTAAATTACATTATCGAATAGTCAACCCTCTGCCTCGACAAAATAGCTGTGTTCTGTGCATAAGTATGGACAGAACAGTTATATTTAACTGCCAGCATGGTGCAGAATTTTTACGTTTGCCTAATAGCACCTAGGAACGATTCCACATGATTAATGAAGGTAGAATAGTGTTTGGGATTTTTCAAGGCCGCTTGGTTAACTACTACTCTTAATGTCGATTAGTCACCATAACAACATAGCCGTGTTCCATCCCTCACACGAAAACCAGAGGTTTCATGGACAGTTATGTGAATTTGAAGTAGACGACAGCAGGCAGTTCGTCGCATTTCTTCGTGGTGAAAAATAAAGTGATCGTATCATATCTCTCGATATATATTCGATATATATTTCGTTTCTCGACATTCACACATTTCCTAGACATGACAAACTTCATAAAGAATATACAATGAAATGAATTCAGATAAGGAATGCATTTCAAGTTATCCAAAATACAGGAAAAAAAACTACTTCTCTACTACTGGACCTGTACGTTTAAAACGAATGACAAATATAAAGCAATACTTGCTATTTACTTTGTAAGAATGTCAAAATAAATTTATATATTAAAGCATATCTGAAAAAGGAGGAAAAAAATAATAAAATCCAACTGAAAACTCACAATCAATCGATTAAACTTCTATTATTAGTGGCAAACACATTTCTTGTAATGATTTATGAACTCTTCGGGTTTTGTGATGCTGAAAGAATGTATTTTAAAGTTAAATATAAAAAAAATCACGACGTAGAAAAACTAAAGCGTTCATTCAATCGTGTATATTTAAAAAGTGCAAACGGCTTCATAAAATTCTTCGATTGTGAACGGGCATCCGGAAAACATAACAAGGAACACTGACATAAATCATTTTTTCCGATTAGGATTACCGGGGCAGTGACAGGGCTTCGGACAGTTGGGTTTGTTGGCCGGCGCAGGCGTCGGCGGCGGTTCGACGGGGCACGGTTTCTTTTCCTTCTTCAAACTCAATCCGTCCGAATCGCTCACTACCTGCTTCATTTTGTTCATTAAGTGATTTATCTGATTCGCCAACTGGCCGACGGTCCTGCACATTTGCTGTAGGGTACCTAACGATGACAGGTCTGGTCGTGGATTTTTCAAGGCGTCCCCTGACGGTTCGCGGACACTGCTCGGCGACGCACCGCAGCTCCCCCGCGAAGCTGACGCCCGCGGCCCGCACGGCTTGGCGATGGGAGGCGTGGGGCCACTCGGCAGCTGGGGGAAGCTATTCCTCTTACATTCTATACCACACTTCTGCAACGGACAACTCGGTATCAAATTGGCTGACGTTTGATTTATCTTATCGGGTGATTTGTTTGACGGACATTCCTTGTTGTCACACTTCGCTGGACGATTAGCCGGGCATTTTAGGTTTGTGCAACTGAACGGTGTATCTGTACGATATTCTTTAGGCTCCAGCGTCTTACAGTCGGGGCAGGGGCATGTCACTTTGATTATACCTGTCTTTATATCTTTTATTTTACCTGGAGTATAATTTAAACACTCGAAATGCATCCAAGTTTTGCAAGCACCTTTACATTGCAATCCGTTCTTAACAGAGACGGGCCCCAAACAAATTTTGCAGGGATTTTTTACCTTACTGCACTTTGACATTTTTTTGAATGTTCAGCACCGAATCAAATAAGTAAACATGGTTGGCTGGTGATTATTTTTGACGATATTTTCTATTTACGTCGGCATGTTTTATTTTGGGATTGACAGATAGAGGTGTTGAATCATGTCAACGCCTAACATTTTTCTTCTTTTTGAGCAGTTTTATCTTCAACGTCAATTTGGAATAAAATCTGAGTAGGAATAGAGTTGTTTATAGATGACTTAATCTGATTTAACCGATCATTATTATTACCAAAAAAAATTTAATCATCTATATGTTATAATTACAAATAGCTTACATATCTTTTTGAGGAGCACAATATCAGGTACACAAAAATATCAACGTAATCAAAAATATTTTTTAACCTCATGGTTTAGACCCATTAGAAACTGTAATAAATGTTTCTAAGAACTTTTGTACTATAACGTTCTCTTATTTTTTTTATGCAAATAATTATATGACAGGTAAATGATCTGTGTTCTAAATACCTTTGCTCTAGGTATACTTTTTAATAATTGAATCAAGGAAAAGAAAAGAAATCCTGTTTGTGGCTATTTTTCGGGATAACACATGTGCCCCAATTTGCTCGGTACTCGAAATGACAACATTTCGTTTTTAAACACTTCGAATCACGACAAAAAAAAATGTCTTATTACTGTCTTATTCTGGTAAATTATGGAAAAAAAATCTGTTGTGATTAAAAAACCGTATAAAAGCCAAAGTAGTGTTATTCTGGCACCATATAAATCGTGAGACAGGTGGACATATACGTTTAAACACTGAAAATTTGCTTTAATTAATTTTAACCTCTTTACGTCTACACAGACTTGCATGAAACTTTCACAAAAAAAACATAACATATAAACATAATCATATCCTCTGTGTGATACTGCTTTTACTTCTCGTAAACTTTTCGTCACTGGGGAATTTTACTATAATCTAATTCTTCACAATAACATAAACGATTCGCATTGTTATAGTTATTTTATTTGCTGCATCTGCAGTAATATAGGCTTGCTTTTCTTATTCTTAGGTCAAAGAACCGGTTAAAATTTGCCAGCGTTAATTTTTTTACATATACTATGAGGGTCTTTAAAACAAGGAATGGGGCTAAAGTAATGCGATTTAAAATCATAGACCTCGTCTTCTCTTCCCATCATATGGATTATGTCTAGCGCTAGTATGATCTAAAATTGACCCATACTCCCTAACATTTGGGTAATTAAACTGAATATGTTCCAATTACCCATGTACTTATACTGTCGATCAATCGAACACACCTTTGATAGAAGATAAGACAAATGTACAATAATCATTGTTTCAGTCCGCCCCAAAGTTGATAGAAACCGTACATAGATGATAAAAGTTTATTGATGATATAACAGATAACAAATAGTTCATAGAGATACGTATATATAATTGTGTGGAATGTTTCAAACATTAATGTCATGCTCTAAAACACATGCAAAAATATGTGAACAAAATTAAACGTAAAGAACAAGGACCGCTTATATATATTTGTATTTATATAGTATCTAATCGCATCTACTGCGCGTCTTCTCGAAAGCTTCCATCATGCGGCACATTAACTCCTTCAGTTGGTTAGACAGCTGACCAACTGTTGTGCACATTTGCTCCATGGTATAATACAACGACTTCTGAGTCTCCCTCGTTTTAGACAGCTGCGAGTCAGACGATGACATGCACCTCACAGCGGTTTCCGCGTCGCATCCTGCAATTTGTTGACACATGGTCAGTATATGCGTATCAATATTTTTTTAATAAGATATAAAACATTTTTATGCTATCCTAACATCAAATAAAGTATTTTCACTAGAGAACAATGTGTCCTTTAAAATTTATTTCTGCTCCACATTTAATGTTATCGACATATAAGATGAATTCATTTATTTATTCTATAAATGTTAATGCACGATACTCAATTTTAAACATCGCTTGTTTAAGTGCTAAAAAATACTTTACCTTCGTTTTTGTTTTCTCTTGGTAGCCACGTGTTGTATGAATCTAAAAACATTACACTTAATTAATAACAGAAATATAAATTAAAAACTCGGTGAATATTGAAATGTTTACTAACCCTTACAAAGCGTTTGCTCGCCTACAATGGAACACGACAGCGACCGAATTGGTGAACACATCTTGTTTTTGCAAATTTTAGGCTTAGAGCAAACTTGCCTAAGCGGCGGTGTATATGTACAACTTGATTGTGGACATCTCGAGGGCGGCGGGCAAGGCTTGTAAGGGAAGGGATCGCATTTCTTCTTGAAAGGCGGAGTACATGAGTTAGGAAAAGGCGGATTACATGAGCTAGTAAAAGGCGGATTACATGAGCTAGGAAAAGGCGGATTACATGAGCTAGGAAAAGGCGGATTACATGAGCTAGGAAAAGACGGTGACTCGGGGGGACAACTGATAGATATAGACAGAGGCGGTGTTGGTGGACGATCACATTTCCTTGCAGAGCATCGAGGTCGAATGTTCGTACTTATACTGGATGGAGAGGATTCTGCCATGTAAGACTGTTTAGTTATATGATACATACTAGGACATTCAGTAGATTCACATATCGGTAGGCTATTAGCGGGGCACTGAAAGTTTGTGCATGTGTATGGGCTATCAACGAAAATCTCCTTGGGTTCCGATGAGTTGCAATCGGGGCAAGGACAAGTTATTCTTACTAAGCCTGCTTTGATATCTTGTATTTTTCCTGGCGTATAGTTTAGGCATTTGTAATGCGCCCATTTTTTACAAACACCTTTACATTGGACCCCCGTTTTAGTGGTGACAGTTCGAAAGCATAATTTGCATGGGTTCTTCACTTTTGTACACTTATTCATTATCTTTTTTCGGTGAAAAGATTCGAAAAAACTTCATGGTGACTTTATGGCCCACTTCTACATATTGAACAGAAACGTGAGTTGTGAAAAAACGTGGGCTGAAACGAATTAATATTTTAAAGATAAAATATAACTTAAAGATTTTTATGCAAACATTTTAAGTACATATTATCAAATTGACACAAAAATGTTGACAAACTTAATGTAAAAAGGAATGCTGACTGGTTTTAGCATATTATAATACAAACTTTTTACTCCAGATTATCCACTCGTAAAAGAAAGAACATGAAATAAAATATTTTCAACTTATGATAAAATCTTAAAACATCAATAGAAAATGAACAAACGCCAGTTTATGAAAATTAACTTGCAATATTTATTCATTATTAATGATAATAATATTTTTTATAATTTTTGACAATAATAATAACTTGTTAATTTATCTATTTTATTCAGTATTCTGAAACTCAAATCAATTTTTAGCTTTAATACTTAAATTATTATTAGATTTTCAGATTTGTGCTGAGTTAAATTAAAACATAACTCCTGTTTTACGTGCTTGTTAATTAATAATTTAAAAATATTTATTGCAAAGGATTTGACTGTATGCACCTTAGTACTTTGCCTTATTCATTAAAAATATGTCAAACGACAGTGTTGTCAGTGTAATATTGCCATTTTAGGTTATTCCATTTATTTAATAAAGTAGTATTTTACTAGGGCAGCAAAATGCCTTTCATGATAGGGAGAGCACCCATCCGCCGTACTTTAAATTACCTTAACGCCGGTAAACTGATTTTCAAAGACAAATTAAGAATATTTTCCGTTGCTTATAATATTGTAGGTCAAAACAATACAGGCGCACAAGAATTCATTTTTTGGTATTTACCACAGATTCAGTATAAAAATCCTGACGTGCAAGTAGTGACATTGAAAAATCTAACTCCTTCTCCATTTATTAAGTGTTATTTTGATGATGGTCGACGTATTTTGGTTGACGTCGACAACAAGTCTAAAGAAGATATTCTAGACCACTTATTGAAAACAGTTGGTAAATCAAAAGAGGTTTTAGAGGCAGAGGCTATTGCTGCTGAAAAGAAGGACAATCCTGCCAACTTCGGCGTCGGTTGCGAAAGAGCATGCATATGTGAAACGTATGGGCAGGTACCATGTTCTGGGGTTGTTACTTTGCCAAAATGTATGAGAGGGAAATATCGGAATCAAATAGACTAGATTTTAAGACTTAGAAATAATGTTAATTGAGTGTAATATGTCATTTACAGTTTAGGTTGGGTTTGTAATACTGCAAAATAGTATCCAGTTTTAATATACAATTTTACTTCAACTGTGTGACTTCTGTATATTATTTGTTGTCAATGTTCAATACACCATATTTTTATAAAGTGTTATTAGTATAAAATATAGTATTAAAATAAATTGAAAATTAAAAGTCATCCTTTAGTTACTTATTTATTTAAAATGTACGCCCTTGTACAGTTTTCGCCATTAATGCGGCGGCTATATATTGCATGTTGTTGAATGCTTTGAAAGTTCTTGCATTATGATGATTGAACAAAGTGTACTCCACTTCCGGCCCCCATGGGCAGGTGTGATAGAATGTCCAATTACAGAAACAGCACCTTTTTATGTCCTAAAATTGTTATTTTGTATTATTTTTTATTTGCAATAACATGTGTAAAATATTAATTATCTAATAGAAAAAAAAAATATAATTCAATTACAGTGTCTGGACTACTGTACATGCTAGAGACCCTGGCATACCCTTTTCAAGAAATAATTTACATTAAAATTCTGTACTATTAACAAGTATTATGCCTAAAATAAAAAATAATAATGTAAGTATAATTTTTATTAACTTCCATAGTACACTGCATCAAATGACTGATACAGTATTGTAAAAATACTCAATTAGCCTTTAACTGTAAAAGGTATATAATACAGTCTAACTACTTTAGGTGATATCATATAAATAGAGAATAAAATCTACATATATATACCAAATTATTTAACAAGTCATGAAATTTATATACAAATTAAATTTTTTTTATTTAAAATTAAGCTTTAGTGAGAGCCAGATGTATTCAGTTTAAATGCAATTGACTATCTATGGCCTCATTGTCACTTAACATCAGGTGAAATCGATGCCAAATGTTAGCCCATAACAGATAAAAAAACCTGCTTACTAAATGGGGACAGTCAAGTAACAATGCTTCCAACTTACCACACCTTGAGACTTTTTTATCTTATTACCTTAACATTGGCAAAAAATGATAGGCCACCTTACCCCATCAATTACACTAGCTAAAGTGCCCTATGAACCAGAACATAGTAGTATTTGAACTGCAGCTTGATGAAAAAATGGCAGTGATACTTGCTCAGATTATCTCTTAACAATCAAATCAATCAATGATTTCAAGTAACAAAGACCATACATAATGAAACATGGTCATCCGGAATTATATACCTCTAATGTTTAACTGCTGGATTACAGCAATGTGGTTATGGAAGCAGATACTCATTGATAGTAGTATTTTACCAGTTGCATTCAGGAAACCCTGCTACCATCCAAAGTTCACAATTCATATTGCCTCAGAATTCAACCAGGGTCAAAAATTTACTTATTGTTACACACCTCGAGTTTACATTTAAATTCTTCACTTTTCGTTCCTTCTGCTGTTGGCCCAGCTATGACCACACATACATGTCTAAACAACTCATCGATATCTCCGCATTGCCTAATGGTTGTGTGTGAGTGCTTGCACATATCTTTGCTGGCCTTGTATAGAAGTGGACTAACGGGACAATTCTGAAAGAGACAATAAAAAACATACTATTTATATATATATATAATAAATCTTTAAAAAATTCCTTTTCCAATGGTTAATATAAACAATAAAGGGATGACAACAGCTTTTTTATCATTGTCTATTTGATTAGTGCCGTATCACAAAAAATCTACTGGATGTATCTTATAAAATTTATTTTAATACTCGTTCACACATATTAACATTTGATATGTAAGACATTGTAACAGAAACATGTTTCATTCTTTCAGGATAATGGAGATTGTTTCTATTATTGCATATATAGTAATGTGATATTTTGTTCTTTCATTGTCCATTCAATTAAAAGCGCCAAACAAAATAATGTTAGCAATAGGACACGTTTAAAATTCGATGTTAATAAAAACGTAACAGGTAATATTTTAAATATATAATTCAAAATCCTAACTGATTCCCTGAATGTGGTACAGAACAACTGGAGACATGAAATTGAGAGAATGTTTTTTGCGAAGTGTATCCAATAAAAAAGGCATTTTTGAATTTCCGCCCCGAAGGAAATGAAGGTGTTAAAATTTATATGGAACTTTACGTTATTGTCAATGTATTAGAAATTTAGTATACATACAAAGGGGCATTAATCTTAATCTATACTTATAATAACTGTAACGTATTTGTTTTTTGAATTTTTTTGTCCGTTTGATCGTCAATCACGCAAAAACAGCTGAAATGATTTTCACGAAACTTGTCAAATTAATTATTTTATAAAATAACATTTAGGGTACTTTTTATACCAGGAAAATTGTAGATTTCTGTGGAAGAGTGGCAAAAAATACAGACTTACTGAATATTCTTGATAGACTACTTAACTGTATACTATATATTTACGGCCTTCGAAAGTTCGATCATGTGTCTGAATTCCGATCAAAACTAAAGTGGCTGCCCATAAGAGAGCGCAGGAATTTTCGTATTCTCTGCACTCTTTACTCAGTCCTGAAGGATGCAAATTACCCCAATTATTTAAAAGACTTAAATTTCTCTGTGAAAACCACGAACTTTCTCTTCGGTACACTGATAATCTTTTACTATCCGCGCCTATTCATCACTCGTCGTTTTTGGACAAATCCTTCCCTGTTACAGCTGTTAGACTGTGGAACGATTTTCCACATAACATAAAAAGGGCCACCACTGTTGACGTTTTTAAGCGACTGGTTCGGCTTTATTATGTTATGAAACTTTATACATAAGTAATCTCATTCATTATTGTCATTTTATAATGTAAGAGTTATTTATTTTATATATATATATGTGTGTGTGTGTATACATTCATTTTTATTGATATATACAATATTTATATAATTCGACTTGTATTAATGTAATAGTAGTCTTTAATTCTTATCTGCCCTGCACGTAATTATTCGTTCCTCTTAGATACCTGATGACGGGTAGAGAATGCCTTTAGACATTAAGTTCTTCCTGTACATCAGGAGCATAAATAAATTAAAAAAAAACTTTACTTATACTGGTATGACACACACTTATTTTATTTTATGTCTATATTTGACCTTAACTTCACTTGATGTTAAGTGACAATGAGGCCGTAACTTGTAAAGCTAAGAATACTTTCAAGTTTTATATGTATTGCTGCCGGAACATCGCTACTCTGTTATGGTGGCAGATTGACATTAAGGGTGATAGCTAGTCAAGCGGGTTCGAAAATTCCTACCACCATCCAAGCTGCACTACTCGCGTGGCCCGTGAATAGTAACCAGGACTTCTGTGTTGCAGTTTAACTTATTCATACAATATAACGAATATGAATTCTAACCCTCTGAGGACGTATATATGCTGTTATTCGTCATGTCCCCTTTCTCGTTCTAATTTTACATCAGCTCCTCGCAAAACAGCAAGGCGCCGTATAATTATTTTACTTTTTTCGTTCATGTATTAGTATTCTTGTACACTTTCTCTAAACGTAATTAAATATCTGTCTATTTTGGTATCAATAGCGGCGCTTCTGTCATTCGGATATGTCTATGTAGAAATTTAATACGCCCGCAAAGTTGTAACACTAGATTTACCTACACATTTTTATCGTTTTTGTTTCCGAGTCTGTAATGAATTTGTGCATTATCGTATTAGTATTATTTATCCTGTTTAACAATAAAATGTACAGAACAATGTTGCCAAAGACCGTATACAAAAATAAAAAAGTTAAAAGCATATTAGTATAGGAAACATTTATCTAGGGTTGATCAGTCAAAATGACGGGTGCGGGAAATCTAGTGTTAATTACGCTTAGTATTCATGATACTAAGTTTTGTTTTCACTTACCGCACAGCAACATTTGAATTTTATGTTCGCTCCGAGCATTGGACAGAGCAGGAGGTAAGAGTTGAGAACGGGGTGGGGCTTGCCGATATACGCCAAGCTTAAATTCTTCATGCTTCCGTACTCTTCCTAGAATCGTTTCGATTATATTTCAGATGACAGATGGTAACACCAGTCCCACGATTCGCATGGTACTCCAATTGCAGGATTTCTAATTTTTCACGGTTTTTAAATTACAATTTTTTTTCGTTGTTGAATAGATAACTTAATCTTTTCATAATTACGAGTATATGTCTTATTCTGATATAGATAATAAAACCATATTTCTTTGCTATGATATAAAAACCATATAGAACGGGAATCGTGTAATTTGTGTACCGTGCAAATCAAAGAATTAGTATACTTTGTTAAAGATTCTTTATAGAAGAGCTAATGACATCGTCATCATTAAATCAATACATATTAATTGAAAAAAAAAATGATTTTACCAATAATTTTCGGCGTTTGCTTTTTGCCGACTAAAAATTAGAATCGTATGATTTAACTACAACCGTGACTAAATGTCAACGTAACAGGTACCGGGTTCGATTCCAGTCCCACTTAAATAGTGAAATTTATGGGTCGGTATATTTTTTTTTTGTTTTGAGACCACTTGTATAACTACAGCATACAATATTAATATGCTATCATATCAGACACTCATGGATGTGAAGGCTAGAGTATTCTATGACGAACATGCTTCACCGTCTACGCCCTTGTTGTGCTTGAGAAATTGAGGTCAAAAGTTAGGTTACGGCCCATTAAAAACCTTTGCAGTTCATTTGTTAATACTAAATTATGTTTCACACCTTAGTTTTATTTTAGGTTGCTTTTTTTATTGTGGAAAAATAGGCTCTGGACACATTTTCTTATTTCAAAGAGTAGAAAATAGAGCCTTCTTTAAATAGAATTTGTACTATCACATTAACTCGCCGCTTCTTCAATTACCGCCACTTGTATTTTTTTTATCGGTTATAGGCTATCATTTGACCATAATATCACGTAATATTGTGACAATGGGGCCAAAGATGGTGAAGTGTGTTTACCCAGAACACTTTTGGCTCTCACATGTATTAGGTTGGGGAAGAAGATTATTCGCATTTTATATAAAAATTTTAAAGGTTTTTTTTTATAAAGTTTAATTACATTTGACTAAAGTAGGTAAATTTTGAGGCTTCTGGTCAAAACAAATGCGACAAGTGGTTCTGGGAGTCCTCTCGTGATGTTAACCTGACACTGCCTAAGGAATTCTGCAGAGTCCGAAACAGGTCAAAATCTGTAGGTACAAGGTCAGGACTATACGGCGGATGCATTAACACCTCCCAGCCAATTCTCGTAATTTTTGCTGAGTAGCTAAAGATGTGAGGTCTAGCGTTACCGTGGTGAAAAACCACGCCCCTTCTGTTCATTAATTCCAACTGCTTTCAATTTTTTTCTTTAATCTTATCAAATGTTCGCAGTACAGTTCAGAATCGATGGTCCTGCCTGGCGGTAACAGCTCATAATGAATAATTCCCTTCCAATCCCACTATACACACAACATCACCTTGTTGCGAGTTAACCCGGGTCTCACCACATTCCGTGAAGCCTGACTGGCCTTTGGCCACAATCTTTTTCGCACGTTCTTGTCGTACGTGATCCACTTTTCATCACCAGTTACCAGCTTCTTCAAAAATGGTTCGGTTTTATTACGTCGTAATAGAGAATCACAAATGAGTACACGGTTCATTAATTTTTATTCAGTGAGTTCATGAGGCACCCAAATATTGAGCTTTTTATGTACCCAGCTTTTTTCAAATGCACCAAAACCGTTTTGTGTTCAATTCCTAGTTCTCTGGAGAAGCTATATCGTAACTACTAATATGCCTTTTACTTTTTAAATAATGGCATCAATTTTGTCCGTAACAGGGCGACCACAGCGACGTGCATCTTTGATATCAAAATTTTCAGATTGAAAACGCTTAAACCAAATTTGCGCTACTCTAACAGATACTGCATTAGGTCCATAAACATAACAAATTTTTTTGGC
Organism: Pharmacophagus antenor; assembly: GCA_018245475.1. Taxonomy (NCBI): domain Eukaryota; kingdom Metazoa; phylum Arthropoda; class Insecta; order Lepidoptera; family Papilionidae; genus Pharmacophagus; species Pharmacophagus antenor. The sequence continues at coordinate 15,593 of DWQX01003486.1, forward strand.
GGCTTGTGTTGCATTTTTTGTAAAAAGAAAAATGAAAATCACACATATTCCTAATTTGAATTTGGAATTGTATTCTTTAAAATTAAAACTTTTTAATTATACCAATACCAGCCCGATACAAATGGTATAGCCTAAAAGATTTTATTACAAGTTTATACATACTATATGCGAAAAGACTTTCTCCCCAACCTATTATGACTGCTGAAAAACAGCAATGCTGTTGTGGCGACAGATCGACATCGAGGGTCGTAGCTAGCAAGGCGGATTTAAAAATCCTACCACCAACCAGACGTCACTATTTATATGGCGCGGGAACCCGACCCGGGACCGCCGCTTTACAAAGCAATCGGGTAAACCACTGCGCTATGTCGGCAGTCATATCAGATTAAATGACAGGACAAAACTCGGAAGGTTTTGACGAAGGTTCAAACGGCAATGGTATGTGATATCCGCTGTGGAACACTGAGTGACTTACAATGATAGTCATGATTGTTGCTAACGCCTGAAGACTGCCATGAGCCCTTGACTTCACACAAATGACAGGCACCGTAGACTGTTTGGAAAAGCGTGCCACGCAATTGTGGGTTGAACTCGACACGAATATAATATCGCTCATCATGGAGAATATTCTGTTTGACAATACTGACTGACTTACGAATAATGCTCAATCATTTTTAATCACGATGCTATGCTAGATAAGAAATTTTTTAATACCTAAAATATTATATTCTAAATACGGTAACTACTTTCGTGTAAATAATGAAACAAAGTATTAAAAAAATTAAAAATGTCATTGAAATATATCAAGATTTTCGCGCTATATAAAGTATGTATAATTTTGTTACATCAAATTTCATTAAAATTTAGTACTAGTTTTTGGTATGTAGACATAAAAAAATTATTTTTGTTTTGTTATTTACATTGACTATTTGAATCGCTATACGAATCACAATAAAATAGCTCTGAAATCGAATCAAATACTTTCGTGTTCCAAAGCAATCCTATTAACTTCAATCTGTATTTTTTTTTAAAACGGGCGTACTGTTGTTCTGTGTATAAATCCTAAGTAACGCCTTATTTTTCTGGACAGCACAACATACCATCAGGAAATCATCAAACTCGGTCCGTTCCTTGAGAAAATGAACACTGCTTTACTTGAAAACTTCCTCACCAATTATGTAACCCCAAAAGAAATGGCCACCGCCGAGTGTACTCTGTTTTTTAATTTCTGATATTAGTTCACACTGCCTTTATTATTATATTCATATATCTTGTGCAAATATTGAATCGTCAATAAAACTCTTCTCATACACGCTCATCAAATCAAATACAGTTTTTAAATATGTTGAGGATGACGTTGTTAATACAGTATTTTAAAATTTTATTTCATTAATATAATGTTATTTCGCATTGTTGTGTTCCGGCAGTTATAAATTATTGAGCCAGAAGTATTTCGAGCGAACACGTTTCACTATGGCCTCATTGTCACTTAACATCAGGTGAATACATGGTCAATTTCGAGCTCATTATCGATATTTTTTTTATCGGTAATGTTTTACATGAGAAAGGAAAGATCAACTTTTTTCTTTATAAACTCTTTTAAAACACTTTACCTGCCCAAGTAATCTTCTTCCCATTTCAAACTGTCACTAACAGTAACATCACACGCTCCTAATACGGAAGCTGCTTTCGACACAGCCATTTTGAGAACAGGTTCGTTCACATTTTGTAGTAACAATACTTTGACATTTTGAAGTAGGTTCTGTATGTAAGAAAATTGTGTGTTTTTTTAATAATTGATTATTCAAAGTGATTTGCACTTTTTTATTTATTCAAAGACGTAACAGATGTTGAGGTTTCCAGCAGAAAATATTATTTACTATCGGGAAAAGTGTTGTTCATGTTCTTAATGTTATTTGTTTTATTTTCATTTCAATTTTTATGTAGCACTTTATTAAACTTCAACGATCTTTATGCGATACGATTGAAACTTTTTCGGGTCTGTAATGCGTATATAATCAGTAGATACGACACCTACTATTCCTCGACGTTCCGGCGCGAT
>DWQX01003487.1:0-17648 GCA_018245475.1 Pharmacophagus antenor
TATATATATATATATATATACAACGATTAAATAAGAAAAAAAATCTAAAATGAAAATTATACGCATAAACCATACTAGGCCTGCACGTCTATATTATAATATATTTGTTATAATTTATAGACTTTATGATTAGTAGTACAAAAATTAATGGCAGCATTAACTATCCCACTTCCAAAATGTACGTAACAATATACCGCACAGCTTTATTATTTTCTGCAAATACTAATTATACAACAATGTAACAATTAATACAACATTTCTGGAGACCATCCAGGTACTTTATCACAATTGCGCCTATTTCTGGCGTTAAAAAGAAGTTTAAAAATAGTAGACTAACACGGCATAGATATGCTGTGAAAAAGGGTGAAAGCCAAAGACAAGGAAAGTTGAAAGTGATAGCGGATGGATATAAAGGTGGATTATAAAAAGTGATGTGGAACTATTGAATGTCTCCATGATAAATATTAGATGTACGAGTATACAAAGTGTATCGCGATAATGAATAATAAAAAATAGCTGAATTCAAGAAAAGTTTTATTGTGACGTTCCAACTAGCGATAAGGGTAAATGCTAAAGATAAATATTAAAACAATATATTTTAAGACTGCGGACCAGGCATTATGTCGCTTTTCGTACTCAGTGGCTGGGTGTTTTTATATTAGTGATGACTTGTTAATAGTTAATGAGAATTGTAGCATAAAATATTTATTTTGAACACCAACTAAAAATATGGCTGTCAAATTTTTACTGTTTGATATCTTGTCGCCTACTCCTAATGACAGAATATGCCGTCCGACCGAGCGACTAAATAGGGATGACGAAGTATCTCGTTACCCGTCCGCAATGTGTTAAGTCTAATTTTTCTCCCCATTCTATATTATACTCTTTGAGGTGCGTTTACTGCGAAATTGATAAATATTTCGGCTTGTCTAATTATTATATTCATTTTGACAGGTTTCGTGCCTGACAGTTATTTGAAGACTGTCCCTTTACGCGCCGTAGGGCATTCATGTCCCATGTAGTTTTTTGGCGGTTTAAATTAACTTGTTTTCGTGGTAGTTCAAATATTAATTATTATATAAATCTATAAATATTAAGAAAAGGGTACAGATATATTAAGATGACTTAATCAAAAAGTTAATAAATTCAATTTTACGCAACAAAAAGACCTTTTTAAAATTTAGCTTAAAAGGAGTTTACCATGGGTTATATGACCCTTATTACCCGGAAACGTGTTAGACATGAATTATAGGTGCAATTCATAATAATATTGATAACATGGTCTATCAATTAAATAAAAATAAAAAGCTTGATAATGTTAACAAGACGGAAACAAAATGTTCAGCGCATGATTTAAGTAACCCTTAAATGTCTCTGATACTATCATCTAGTTAAATAAATTTCTAAATTTGAACAATTCAAAATTCGAACCTTAATTTTAGTTATGTTATAAATTATACTTTAACCTAATTATTATTTTTTTATGCATTTAAAAAGGTGTATTAAGAGGCATAATTGTTGAGAAGTTAAATAAAGCGCGTTGACAATTTCATTGTCATATGGACTAATAATTAAATATTTCATTGCAACACTATCTACATCCTTCAATGCCGCTTTGTTGTTTTTTAATGAATATTTCACTCCCTCTCCGTTTTCTCGCCTACAACCCTATGAGCTTTAGTACCAAAGCTTTTGTGGACGGTGCTCAGGAACAAGTATTTTTATTAGATTTCATAAAAATACCTATGAAAATCGCTGATTGATATTGATATGTTAATAAGATTTTGCTGTGTATTGTCTATATTATTTTCATAATGATTGCCTATTGTACTTTATTAATTATAAAGGCGTACTAAGATCATAATATGAAGATAACAAAGAACAGAAATGTGAAACATAAGTAATAGTTATATACTTCTCGCTTTATTACTTTCTCGTCTAAGTATGGAATACACATTTGTAAGATCAATTAATTTCTTCTAGTGTTTTTTTTTTATTTTACTATGGTTACATAAAAATAACTAGATAAGTTTGCCCCTGGCCCTGCTTACAGATTTGCACATGCGCGTAGTTCACAAGTCGAGCTATACGCCCGGGCAAAGATTATAAATCAATAAAACTCTCATCCCTGCTATTCGTCTCTCCCGGTTCACAGTTATGTACATCCAGTATAATACCTGCTCTCTACCCGTCCCCGATTGTAGGTTTGCACATGCACGAAACATTGCTTGCGCAACACTCGGCCATAGCTAATAATGCGATAAAGCTCCATCCCACCTCGATCATAGCGAGTGGAATCAAAAGCGATATGGATTCATTAAAACTAAACCTACCGCGATGGGTCAAATGGGACCCATTATAGACATTGTTAGAATTTCTTGTAAATAAGAATGTCATATTGCCATTTGAATACTTAGTTTAATATTAAAATTATATCTAGATAAAGGTGTTCAGAAATTAGGCATCTTAAAAACATTACTCGTATACCTGAAACGAAAAAGTATTTTGTGAAATCTAAATCGCTTACTTGGCCTGCACTTATTTTTTTAATACTCTTGATTTGGCTGGAAACAACACATGGTTTTTATAGATAAAACAATAGAGGATGTAATTTCTTGACAATATTTTTTATTCCAAATTAGTATTATTAGTAGTCAAGAGTTGGCCAACATTTTTTTAAAAATGAGCAACAGGAAAGAAGAGAAGTTATGAAAGTATATAACAAAAGTAAAACAATAAACATTTTCAGGTACGAATTCCCGTGTGCAAATGTGAAAAAAGTGCTAATTAGGTTTATGCAAAGAAAATAAAACTAGAGAAATCTATTTCATGTAATTAATATTCGGTAAACAGTAATAAAGTAGGAATATTGTTTAATTATTTTCTATTTAGAGAATATTTAATTTTTCCTTTTTAAGTTCATAATTTTTCAGTTTTTAGTGTTTTTTGAAGTGTATTGATTTATTTAAGTACAATACACGATATATTTTTGCTATATTGGTTTAGTTTAGTTCAGTTTAGTATTATTTACAAGATTTTAGAGACACATTATGGCCTATTTAGGAAAGATAAGGTGTCGATAGGTTTAGTGTTATAAAATGGAAATTCAATGTTGACAGTTAATTACACACTGAATGATACCTGCTCGCCGCTCGTCCCTTCTTTTAGGTTGGCACATGCGCGTAGCACTGATTGTAATGTGCCCGGGCAAAGCTAACGAATCAATCAAGCTCTCCTCTTCCCGTCAGTATATCAACGCGAGTTAAAACAACGAGATATTTCGTATTTATTAATTAAGTTTACCTTCGTAATTTGAATGCCGGCATTTATAAGCACTTGGAATAATATATTGCTCGCCGCTCACTCCCGCTTCTAGGATTGCACATGCGCGTAGCACTAATTGCGCTACGCCCGGGCATAGGTTTTAAATCGATAATGCTGCCCCCGTACCCTCTCGTCGCTTAATTACGCGAGTTAAAACAAAGGCTTTATTTCAGTAATTATTTATTGAGCTTACTTTCGGAATTTTAATGCCCACAGTTATATGCACTCGGAATAATTCCTTAATACGTTCCGCGTCATCATATGCAGCTTATGCGATTAAGTTCCATTTCGATTTTTTTGCCACACATTTGCTAGTTACGTTAAGTATAATCTAAATATTTAAGTCTAATCTATATTAAAATTTAGTATGTTAGTCAAGTACTGAATTGTTGAATTTTAAAAAAATATCGGTGTTGTATGTTTCGCAAGACTGTAAGGGAAAAATGTTTTAAAACGCTGTGGTATGGAATATGTTAACGTATGGAGGCGATAGATAGACACAATTCAAAAATAATTTTAGCCAAATGAAATTCATTGTAATTAACTAACCTTTAGTGTTTCAGCACCCGCAGAAGATTGCAGCGTGACCAGCGCAGTTAGTCTTCAATGCATATGATAATGATGGACAATTAACTGTAGAATAGGAGCAGAATTGCGAAACGTGTAGTACGCACAGAGACAAAAGGCAGATTGGGATATTTTCTAAACGATCGATCGGCAGCGATGCAATCTTCTGCGCATGTTCGTCCTTCGTTATCCTCATTCGATCAGATAGATTCTGCGCAATAATCCCATCGTTTCTATTGTTCTACAAACTTCGTGAATTATTAAAAATAAATTTTCGTATTACCATATACATACAAAAAAGGTCTTTATTGTCAAAGAATAGTGAGAGTTCAGTTAATTTTTAATTATGATACTATAATCTTATTTGAATTTTTTTATTTATTTAAAATAGTAAATATTGTTATTTACATAACAATCGTTTAATAATGTAAATTTATGAAACCATTGACACGACAGAAAAAAGAAAAATGATGATACAGTAAGTAAAAATGGTCTGTGGGATGCTAGGTGAAGATTGGTTGTCCTTCGAAACTCCTATCGCTTGTAAAGTTTTCGTGATGACACCCAGGAGTGTTGTTTATAAGCGCAATACATCTGCGCAATTTTTAGTCCGCACAGACGTTCTTCAAGGATGTATACTGTCGCCTACCTTGTTCGGAATTTTCTTCTCATTTTTGTTATGAACATTTGATGACGATGCTAATTAGGGCATCCATTTGGATACAAGGAGTGATGGAAAGTTAAAAATATCACTTCTAAAATCTAGAAAACACCACGAGAACCTTTTAGTACATAATTTAATTTTCGCTGATGACGCAGCTTTTATCGCGCAATCTCTTCCGGAACTGTAGTCTATGATCAACAAATTATCTCATGCCTGTGTACACTGTTTTCTAAGTCTATCAATGCAATGAAAATGATAGTTTCGGCACAAGGCGACAATGTGACTTAATTTGTACTGGTAAATGATTGACAGGTTTATCTCTATCTTGGTTCCAAAGTTGTGAATTACCTCTTGCCTGACTCGGAAATCGATTTTCGTATCGCTAAAGTAGCGACTATGTTCGGCAAACTAAATACAAAAATATGGCTTAACAATCATCTCACAACCAAAACAAATATGAACGTTTTCAAAACTTGCATCTTGAGCATGCTTCTGTACGGGGCGGAAACCAAGTGTTTTAAATCTATAGCATAAATAAGTAAGTCATGATTCTCATTCTAGCTGCTCGCAGTTAAAGTACGTGCTATTAAAAATTACTAAGCATTTAATCGCGACTATTAAGTGTACGATTTTTATATTCATTTATCATTTTCCCTTGACTGTGCTTAATTTACAGACAAAAATTCTTTGGAATGAACTAATTCACACAAAAAGTTGAATACTTGTGTGAAAATACTTTAGTCAACATTTGCAATTAAATCTCTCTTTTTCTAATGATTTTAAGATGGACTAGAAAAATGACCATACTTAAAAATAATTAAATTACTTGATAATAATACTTAATATAGATTAATAATTAAAAAAAATCAGCTAAATCTCAATGGTCATAAATTTTTATGCTATTAAAAATGATTGAGTGCAAAACGTAATTTCTCGATTTGCCTGTTACAATTTATCATCTCAAGATGTACCTACTTACTATATAACATGGTTATTTGATTAGATAAATAATTATGAAATACAAAATTTACAATTTATGCTAAAAATATTTAATAATATTGATTCATTTAGATTTGAAATAAACTGTGACTTCTGATTGATATTGATTAGATATGCAACCTCCACTCGTAAACAAAGCAGCTACCGTAACACGGCAACTTTATAAGTAGTCAAAAATTATTTCTACATCCGATGCTATTTCCTAAGGCGTAATAAGTAATGCATGGACAAATTTTAAATCTCACTGCCTCCATTGCACAATGGTTTACTCCTTACCTTGTAAGACAAAGGTCGTTCCTGTTTCGTTCATCAAGCGACAGCTTAGGCTGAATACGCTTGAGTAACGGAACAGGCGCTATATAGAAGGAACAACGGCTTCAACAACGCGGATATTTTTCCCGGACGCCGTATTAGCCTATCGCACGCTCCGCAGGATGGAGTTGGACACGTGCCTGGTCCAGATACTCACGGGGCACGGGGGATTCTCCTCATACTTAGATAAATTTAAGTGTAAGGAGAGTCCCGCGTGCGTATGAGACCCCGGAGTGGACCAGACCGTGTCCCACTTGATCACTTGCTGTCCTGAATATGGAAGAGAGCTTTGGGAGTGTGAAGAATGAATGGGGAAGAGAATAAAAGGAAACATCGCACTAATTATAAGTGGGGACGAAAGTAGAAGCATATTCTTAAAATATTGTAAAAAAGTAGTAGGAAAAACAATTAGAATAAATAAAACTAAAAATAAGGATTGAAATTGTAATATAATAAAAATAATAATATAAAATTAAAAAGAAATAATTATGTTAGAGATTAAGAAAATAAATGTAAATAAAATAATTAGAATAAGGAAAAATTTGAAAAATAAATAAACTAGGTGTGTCCCCTTATTTAAGCGCGATGTATGAAAGAAGGAAATGGGATGAGTATGAAAAAGAAGAAAATAAAAGCGAGAAAATAAGTATGAGCATGAAAGACGAAAAGAGTAAATTCGTGATAAATACATTAGAAACTAATTATATGAAAAGCCAAGGCCTTTAAAATCAATAACAGAGTAGAACGAGAAAAAAAAAACACAAAAGTCGTGCGGATGTTGTTTACCGGATTTTTTTAATTTTGCAAAAGTTAGAGTGTTGAATCGAGGATTTTTACGTATCCTCAATACATTCAAAACCGATTGCACAAGGTGTGTGTAAAGCTTATTCGAAACTATGACATTCTTAATTGCATAAATCAACACACAGAATGATTGATAGTTCCTCCTAAAATTAATTTAGAGAAACTTCATATTAGACTGTTAAAAAAAACTAGGCTCGCATGCGATAACTTATAAATTTCCTCATTACTTCTGCTAAAGAAGAAAATGTTTAAAAAACTTGGTGCCTATTATAATACAATAAAGAGATCATAGATTAATAGAAACATATTACCGCAAAAATTTGAATACTGAAGCATGTTTACCACCCAAATTTATTTTCTAATTTTTTTTTTAAATAGTTTTCACAACTCCAAAACAATCATCCCTAAGAACGAAACCACCACCTTTACAAACTATTCTAATATATTATTTATTTCTGTCATATCGTCAAGTTCACCTGATGTGGTCGTGCCAAGCTCGATGCAGACACATTAATACAGTTAAAGCTGCCGGCAACGCTGCAACGAGATTCCAGGTTAGGATCCCCGGCAGAGCTAGAGCCATGTGTATCAATATATCACCTGCATAGGTAGCGTGACGACGCACAATCCCCAACAGTTTGGACACAAACAGCTTAATATCGTGAAATGTCGGCATCGATTCCAAAACTGAAAGTACAATATTAACAATTTAATACTTCTTAACTTTATCAATACTGGGTAATTTTTTTTCAAGTGCTTTTTTTGTTCTAGATCATTAATTTTAAACAGCAAGTAAAAGTCTGTAAACATAATGTTATTGGACTATGAATTAAATAAAATATACAATTTGTCAAGAGACATAAATGTAGGCATACATAACTCCTTTCAACAGGAAAAACATCAACAGTGAAATATGTAGAAGTCTATAGATTATAATTTTATAGCAGAGGCATTTTACATGATTTAAAGAACAAAAAGTGTGCATAATATTGTAGTAACTTACATGTAACTCTGGTATGCAATGATTTTTTCCTGAATTGATATATAATATTATTACTCATAAAAATCATAAGAAATCCCACCAGAAATAATTTTAAAGCAGCAATTAAGCCATTAGTTGAAATGTCTAAATCAACATCAACTACATATTTAGTAATGCTAGTGAAGAAGTATGGATAAAGGGAGCTGGAAACTAACTGAAGGTATCCAAGACCTTCATATTGCCAAAAGAATGTTAAAGTTATGTTATGATCTTTTAGAATAAAGTTAAGTATGTAGATTATTTGCATAGATGAATAGAGCAAAGCAGTTGGCTTGATATGCACTTGACTAATAAATTGTTTGTAGTTATGAAATGAAAGCATATGAACATCTTCAGTCGGCTGTTGGAAGCTATGTTTGCAGATAAGGACAGATAAAATAAGCTGAAAAGATTAAAATAATTATTTTCTGTGTCCAAAGAGAAATAAATATTTATATATTAATTAAATAACTGATTTGCTACAAAATCTTTATTTATACTCACAGCATTAATGTTACTTATACGAGAAATCCACAGTTTAATATTAAATTTTTTTAACAATTTTTTAAAATACAAAGAAGTCATTAGCGAAGTATCTTGTATTTCCATACGGGTTTAATACTGAACTATCTAATTTAAAACTTTTAATGTAAAGGAATATTGCTAGTAATATAGCAAATATATATGATATGGCTGCTAAACTACGATATGAACTTAGTATTTCATTAGCATCTATTAAGTTTAGATAATCTAAAGTGAATAGAAAATAAAGAGTGATTGCATGAAAAAATGCATTAAAGCACTTTCTTATGCCTTTTTTAATACCTTGCTTTTTTCTTGGAAAAATTGGTAAGACAACAAACATGGCCTGAATCATGTAATGTATTAGAACTAGTAACATTGATTTGTAATTGAACAACATTATTACAGATTTATATTTTGACAAATCAAATATATGCCTGTACAACCACAGTTTTGGGCCTGAGATCAATATAGAAAAAACTGTGATTAGAATTAGTATTATTAGAAAAATAGGTTCAAATGTTCTACCAAATTCAAATATACTATTCAACTGAATCAATTTGCCAATCCTGGTTCTTAAAGGAGTAGCTAATGATCTTGATACAGGCACTTCATCTTCAGAATTGTCTTCATCAAACATTGGTTCAATATATTTACTGACGGACTTGGTAAGAAACATTGATTCAATTTTTTAATTACTGATGCTACATTGAATGTCAGGAGCAATTTCATCCAACTCCCTTAGACTATTTGTTATATGCGGTATAACATCTTCAACTGGCTTACGATTTCTTATATTATGATCACTAAGAGTGGTCAAATATAAATCAAAACCATTATAATTATTATCAAATATCAATTGATTCCTGTATTGCATTTCCTGTCCAGAATTCACAGTTCGTTCTGATTGTATAATATGTCTATTATCTGGTCTAATTGGTGGTCTTTTTGTTGGGTATCTTACTATGAGGTCCGATTCTCCTTCAGCTCTCGTAAGCGACTTTGAAGATGTATTTAGAAGATTCCCACGACGGGGACTTACGAAAAGGCGAATTGTTTCTCGATGAATGTGATATCGAAGACTTTTCTGTCGCTCTGACACGCGATCGTGGTGGTGAAATACTTTTGCGCGCCTTCGGGAAACTAGATTCTACACCACTTAATCTCACTCGACCTCTACTAGTAGACATGCTAAAACAAAATACAAAAAACACGTACAAATAGATATTTATTGTTAAATTTCAATTTCAGTGTTCTAAAATTAACAGGACCCACATGCAGAAAATTACTTGTCAAGATAACCAAAAACTCATAAAAAATATATATAAGTCAAAATGCGAATATTAACTACATATATTTAAATTACGTGAAATTTATTCACTCAAAAGTAGAATAGTAAATTGTTACTCTGAACAAACATCACATAACTTAGAACTGAAGAATAAAGATTTTTAGACAATATTTCTGAATCTTACTTCAAAGAAACAGAAAACGCTTTACGAAAATTTGGAACTATTTTAATTACCGGTAACACTGTTATTAATTAATTTACTATTTTTTAAATTAAAATCAAAAAAACTGTGGGCTATAAGAAGATCAATACTTATTTTTTTACCAGAAGGGGGAAAATTTTCAGCAGTTGAATATTGTTATTGTTACTATTAAAGATTAACATCACCATTATCGTTAATACCATAATTGATACCATATTTTTAGTGCTGAAACTAGCTATTCGGGTTATTGACAAGAAGGTGGACAAGGAGACACAAAAAATAAAATCAAAGAAATAAATATTATGACAATAACATATATAATACATGAAAACTTATTGTGTCTAAAAAAATAAAGACAATGTAATAAAAAATTGTGATCTCCAAAATTTAAGGCAATATTTTAGGCTACTTGAACCATCGAACTCATTTAAAGGTTAATTGGTTTTTACAACAAAATAGCCAAATAATGTATAATTCATCCATCAATAAATTAGAATTTTTTGTTAAGCGAAATTCATGGAAAAAAACATACTATTGCCTAGACTATTACCTAAAAGATGAACACTTTTTGCTCGATATTCACAATATACAAATTAATTTGGTGTTTATTCGAACAGTTCTCGGTAACATATTTCATATATATACGAAAGCTTCATGTTGTGGTAAATTTAGATTTCATAGTATAACTATTAAAAAAATAAGGCTCAAAACTATAATTAGTTAGTTCTTTTTTATGAATCGGATATAGCTATTTATCAATGTTAAACATATGATTTGTGAAATAAAACAGCAATTTATTACACCAATTTATTTAAGATATTTATTATAAAGCATTTACTACGTAGAAACATCAACTACCTTAAAGTTAAAGAATTATTTAAAGTAGTTAGTTCTTATTCAATATAGATACGCTACATTAAAAATCGATGGAATGCTGCACGCAGCATTTTAGTTTTTAAATTTGTAAAACCTGTATGTGATGTTATTCTCCGCTAGTACTAAGTTCCTTACGTCTCATATCTAGTTTACAGTTCAAAACACATCGAGTAATATTCTACATTTATATGAAGAACCATTTTAAGAGTAGTGTCTATAAGTAACATAGAAGTAAAGTAATATATTTCATTTCATAAATAATATGTATATATATATATATATTACAGTAAATTATCGCAGACATAATCACGTAGAATGCAAAAGTTCAATAAGTTTAGTGCCATTCATGATGTAGTTGCATAGACTGTTATTGAAAAAGAACATCCTGCTAATACTGTTGAAATAACTTTAACGAACATTGAAACATTGAGAGTTACAGAGTTACAACACATATTACATCAATTGACCAACAACTACCTTAATACATCTAGGAATACAAAATAGGATCGTACAGAACAGAGAAATATAGTCCAAGATAAATTTAATTTTGAACTAAAACAGTGTCTGTCTAAAGAAAGATAGAATTACGGAGATATTATACGTGGGTAAAATCTATATAAATGTTTAAAATCATAGTTTTTAAAGAATACTTTGAAAAGGTCTTCGAAAAAGTTATTTAAATAAAATAAGGAGCCTGGTCGATGATAACGACGTAATAAGGCAAAGATAGAGAGTGGGTAATACACGTCTTAAAATCTAATATTAAATGTGCAATTAAGTAAGCAGTACACGTTATTAAGTAGTAACACTGAGCTGATTAACGTAGTCATGACACCAAATATTACCATAGCTAACACTTTCTGGGAACAAGAACAATATAATCGGGTATACGAATGTTCTCATTCCACGTACAAGTACAACTTGACACATAGTTTACAATGAATAAAATTATTCTTCGGTTACACAAGTTTAAATATGAGCTATAAACTAACACCAAATTACACATTCAATAATAATTAGATAAGTTTATGCGCGCACATTAGTCCAATTGTCCCGGTCTTGTTTGAGTTCACTGCACAATATATTACCGCATTGATTTCTTGTCGCCTTTTGTGTACCTTACGTACTGTATTTGACATCGTCGACGCAGCTACCAAAAATTATAATGATTCCGGCGGCAAAAAAAACCTTCAGATACATAAAAGGTTTGTGGTGACCATACCACGTGTACGATTTCGATATTCGTGATCCATATACTAGGTGAGACGTAATCACTAATTAAGGAATGGAGGGTCTTCATCGGTCACTATTTTGTAGTAAGTTTGGCAGAGGGTGTCTAGCTCCGGAGATATGTCGTGGTAGGTGTGCCTGCAAATTAAAATAAGTATGAAGCTTCTTGGGCTTTTTCTAATTTCTGTATTATGTGAATGTTTTCTTTAATTATTAATCAATAATTACATATTATTTTATTAATTTATGATAAATCTTACTCGATGCATACCCTCGAGTATAAATTCATTTAAAAACTTACCACACGCGTCTCACTTGTTGGATTGCGTCATTACGCCCTCCCAGTGCGTTGTAGCAAAGAGCTTCTTCCAATATAGCGTATGGTATTAGGAATTCATCTTTCATCAAGTGGCTGTTCTCGGAATCTCTCCACCTAAAAAAATTAGTTATGTAAAATAATACATTATTGAACAATATTCACTTGTATATATGGTTTTATGTTCAAGTATAGTATGCATAAGTGAATTCCTCAATTACGACAAATTTATCGCATATTAATATAGATTTCTCTTAAAATAGATTACCGAAGAATTGTTAGGCTTAAGTGGCAATAGGCAAGGCATTATAGTTTAAGTACTGACGTTCGTTGTTCATAACAAGAGCGCATTGGTAAATACAGTTATGGTAGGTCATCTACAAAAAACACTGACAATCTGGTGAACACCGCAGGAAGCTGTTGAATGTAATACTAATCGGTGCGAAAATTCCTGAATTGAGTTTATATGTAGTAGCGGACTTCTTAACTCTGATTAATTATGAAATACGTGTTAAGAATTTTTGGAAGTATATAGCTACCTGATAACCTCACGTAAATATTCTAGTGCTTCGTCATGCCTATTAAGTGTCATTAGACAACATCCTTTAAGGTAAGAGAGTGTGGCCGACAGGGTCTCCACCGTGGAAGTTGAGTCTATCGTATCTAGCATAATAGGATCTTTCATCATTTCAATCAACTGAAAGAATAGTAAAAAAAAAATTAAAAACATTGACAGTGACAGTTAAATAATTTTGTTTTTTTTTATTACACAGTACAATTTTTACGTTTTTAAGATATGATAACTGCGATGTATATAAATCAAGTTATTAATAAGGAAAATGTAAAGTGTATAACGATCTAACTGTTAATTATGTGTAGACTCAAAATACTCTTTCATCGTTGAATAAATTAAAAGAGTGCATGTTTAATTCAAGGCCGTGGCGTAATTTAAAAGACAAGATTTATTTTTCATTAAACTTGCTTCGGTTTTCCGTTATAATTATACGCTATAATGAGCTCTTGTAGAGATGAAAGAAAATTCTCTTATATTAAATTATATTTACCTGGAGCATGCAGCATATAGCACTTTCTTCTCCTGATAACGCCGCCAGAATATTATAAAGATAAATATTGTCAATTTTTTGTACCACAATCAAGCTGCCTGGAATTTCATAATAGCATATGTCGTCAATATTATAGGGTCCCATAGGCATGGGAACACCCGACATCCTCTTGCAGAACTGTATTCCAAATCTATAATAGAATATCAATAGAAATCATTAATTACAGGTATCATAAACTGTACTTAAAGGGAAAACAAGGAATATAATAAATGTTTGCCTATGCTTATGAGACTCAGTTTACATTTAACATGTGTAATTAAAACCGTATTATGTATAGACAAAAACTATTAAAATCAAACTCCAAAATTCGACGTTAAATCCGATCCTCAACACCTGATTGATTGGCAATCTTCCACAATACATTTTAAGCGCAATTTCTTACCACGCACAACCACACTGTAGGATTAGTTGTCGTCAACAGTATTTCTAGATCGATATGGCTTGTCACTCCCCGAGTGTTGCGTCTGTGTATGGGCGAAGGTAATCACTTTCCATCACGTGAACCGCTCGCTCGTTTGCCTACTTTACTTAATAATAATAAAAAAAATCAAACTTTATTATAACATATTAACTTACGAATTAGCCCAAAGTATTTCCCAGTGGCAAAGGGCGGTCAGTTTTTTTACCAGGCCCGGAAATGTTTTAGCACGGCTGTAAGTGGCAGCTAGTATGATGCATCGCTCGCGAAAAATTCTAATGCGAGCCGACGAGAACAGAGTGAGGTACCGCTGCGATGCTACCTTTAATAGTTATTAAAACAAAAGTATACATGATTAAAAGCAGCAATATATAAATAGAATTTCTTTAATAATGTCTGATATAATAAAATCATATTTTCATCGTTTCCAACTGTAACCAACCATTGGTTAATTATAATTCTCAAAAAATAAACCCATTTGAGTTTTAAGGCATGAGAATACACGTTGAAAAAACCTTTGAAAAAATTTTTAACGGTCACTTTTATCAGGAAATTGTCAGCGGATCCTCCTCCGCGAGCTGAATTAATTCTAGGGCATGCTGGTAGTATTAAGAGTTAAGATGGAACGCCATTTTTAAAGTCCGTCTTATTAGTTATTTGATAAACACGATACGTATTTTACATTAGTTAAAACTTCGAACCTCGTACCGCCTATTAGTCAATAGATGTTATGTTACCTTTTTGCTGAACTTAATTTTTTAAGTAGTGAACCATTCCTAATTTCTCAGGAATTTCTCAGAACATTACGTTCATAAAATCTTAATTTGAAAGGTTTGCAATACCGCCATAAAATTACCTAAATTGGATCTAAAAAAAATATTTTAAAATTTTACTACATTTATGGTAACAGAGTATGAAAAAACAATCTTTTTACTAAATCGCAGGAAAACTTTAATTTTCCGAGGTTAAAATATATATTAAATGTTATTCCAGGATATAATTTATCTATTGGTCAAGTGTCATGAAAAATCGCTGAGTTGTTTATTCGTGATTGACGATCAAAGAGACTGACGGACAAAAAGTAAATAAATATTTTTACGTTCAGTTAAAATTAAAAAAAGAAAATTCGATGTATGATTTCGGCAAAGTTACAGTTTTATTATTATATGTATAAATCTAGATTACAAAACTTACTGTTATGTCGAACACCTTAATCTCAAGTAAGATGTAAAATTGTCTTGGCAAGGCTAATGCCACGAGTTTGAATGCGTCGAGGCTTATATCCAGATCGTCCATGGCGCTATTGCGTGCTCGTTCAGTGTTCCATTGTCTTGTCTCATATAATTGCGCGCATTGCCTATGCAAGAATAGTTAACGTTATGATAAAGGTTTTTTTAATGTGAACGATAAAGTTTGTTAGGTGTCGATAATAAAATTTTATTATTTTAATGCTATTATTTAGTTAATATGTTTGCAATAATTGTTAATTGGTTATGGAAAATCGGTCTTTTATAAGAATACTTTTTGGTCAGCACATTAAAGAGCGTTAAAAAGGTACTTGCTAGATGTAATATTTAACCAAAGTATACAAGTTGTCATAACGATATCTCCTTCAAAAGTTTTACAACAAAATATTGTAACGTAAGTTTTAACAAATGCTATCAATTTCCTGTTTTAATGAAATGTATGTGCTAAACCGGAAATCCCGCAGCAATACTTGTATATTTGATATCGTAAGTTGCAGAAGAAAATATCTTATAATTAGATCGTTTTATGACGAATAAAGTGTGTATCTTAATTGTGTTATTCAGTTTGATATATTACTATCAGAGTATCAGTGTTACACTAAGATATTCTACTCACTGAAAAGACCGGTAGCAATACTTCAATTGCAGGGCAGCATGCAGCAAACTATCCAAATCATCTGTGGTTTGGAAAATGTCAGCTGCATGCAGAAGCTCGGACTAAGCCTGGCTTAACGCCAATTGCGCCTGCAAGTCGGTGAGTGCCATGTTCTGCAAATAAGACGTTAAAAATATACAGTATTTTTTTTGTATTATTTTTTTTTACTGATTTGTATTTTTTATAAAATCGGTAATTTGAAAAACGTAGTGGAATAACACAACGCAATATAATAATAAATCTGGACTGCCTCCGTGGCCTAGTGGTTGATCCCTTGTCTTCTAGTGCGGATGTCTCAGGTTCTATTTCTGGGCCATAGGTGTAGTCTGGATTGTGATAGAGTTTTTCTATCTGGCTAAGTACCGGTCTTAATGGCAATTTGCTACTGGAATAGCATTGCTCTGTTCCGGCATACATGTGATAGCCAGAAGCACTTTACCTCATTGTCATCAACATTATGTGAAATTGAGATTAAGTACAGAAAAAAATATATAAGCCGGAAAAAACACGCGGAATATTTTACGCAGCGTTTATTAATATTTGGCGATGCTTATAAAATAATCTATTTTTGGGACTTAATAGAGACTAAAGCGGAAATATCGCCGAGGGCTTACTGTCTGTAAAATTTCTTAAAAGGCGTAAATTCGTTAAAACAGGCTATGGAAGGTCGCCGAACGTTAACTGTGGTGAGAATGATAACTAACAGTATAGACGCTTTGTGGTTCTTGCTGATTACTGTTCTGAGCAATGTTCATCAGCCGAGCGCGGTTCACAATGCTCACGGCTTCTGCTGTGTCAACCGGGTTCAAACGGTGAACCGTGGAAGGGTCGTCGTCTGGTGGGTCAGTTATATTGTGCCATTGCAGGCTCGTTTGCCTGTTGATTAATTGAAAATATATTAAAATACCAATCAAATTTAACAACATAAAAATATAACATTTATATATACAAAACGTAATTTATAAATGTTAAATGGTGCACTTAGTATTTCTCGATTTGTAAATACGATCGCGAAAACAAAAAAGAGTATCTCTCCGATTATCTTGTCAGTTCTCTTGGCAGAAATGCACATTGTAAATTGATATTAAATAAACGTTTGTCGATTAAAAGTGATTATGCAAGTCCTATTCAATAGATTTTGAGTTTTAATTTGAAATACATATCATATTAAAATTATTTGAAATTTTACTCACCATGTCCTCATTATGATTCTAGAGTTCTTGATATCGACTTCAAAGAACTTATTCATGGCATTTTTGCATTGCTCCAAACTAGCCGCTATGTCTGGCATGGTTCTGAAAAGTACTAGAATATTTTACATAATCACCGTATTAGGCAATAGCAGGCAGTAAAATATTTTTATTTTATATTATAATTAAGCCATTAACTTGTTTACAATGCTTTTACATCTTTAGACAAGTTTAAGTAAGACAAAACGTTCATAAAATTTGTAGTTTTCACAATCTACAGTGGAAAAACAAAACATCGTAAAACTTACATATCTTGTGATTAAACGGTTCTGATCGTATATCGGAGATTAACTTGCAGGTATGTTTACAGCATGTTCTGGATATTGAGAAGCATAGCTTGATTTAAACAAGCTATGCCGGCCGAACTCCCCCTGTAAAAAAAGTGTCTGTATCCACTACATTTTTTCTATAAGGGTAGGCTACAAGTCGTTCATTTATAAACTTCTTCGATCATTAATTCCTTTTGAGGAGCACTGCTTAACTGTTTGCCATATAACCCGTGTTTAATTCTGGGGCCAAATGAATAATGTACTCTTAGGGGAAGTAGGGTTTTTGCACACCTACCAGGCCAAACAAACACCTCAAAGTCGTTCTGTCCTAATATTAAAATTGTAGTTCCGGCAGTAATCCATATATAAAAGCAAGGGCATTTTAGGCAAACACGCTTCGCAAATAACACCCAATTAACATAATGTCATATTGCGTGCATTTGCCCATGTGGACACCGCAGTGCCGCGGAAGCATTACTTATGCGCGAACTTGTTGATCGATTAACCGGCGAACAAGAGCGCTTTTTATTCACATGCTAATTTTGTACTTATTAAAA
>DWQX01003488.1:0-17647 GCA_018245475.1 Pharmacophagus antenor
AGGAGAAGGCGGGTGGTCGACCACCCTCCTCCTCCCAGGTGATGAGCAGCGGGCGACAGGCGCGGGGGCGCCCTCGCTCGCATTGCACGCTCACCACCCAGCCAACTGAGGGCGACTGAGCACTCACGGTCGCCCTCGATCCCCCCATCTCGTTAGGGAGGGGGTGTGAAGGGCCTGCCTCTTTGGCGGGCAGACGCCAGTGGGGAGCTGGAAGGTCGGGCTTGCTGATTCCCAGTTCCCCGCCATCAAAGGCGTAACGGGAGTGCCGCTGGGTTGTTTAGTGGGTATATCGGGTATCCGGGAGTCCAACATACCCCTTCCGTCCCCCGCAGGGAGGGGATGCCTAATGCATTTTTCCCAGCGATAACAAAAAAAAAAGGTGGATCAACTACAAAAGTCCGGTGACCCATAAATCTTACTTTCGGGATACAATCTAGACCACTGTTTCTCTAGGTAGGGCCCACAAGGGGGAAATTCTGTCGTTAAGGGGTGTAGTCAGCAACTTTAAAAAAAATTAGCTACTATAATTCTTGTAGGTCCCCAAGTTGTATTGGTCCAGAAATACCGCTGGCGACAATTGATTCCCCAGAATAGTAGTGCGTGATAAAAAGATGCACTATAACGCACAACAAAAGATTACCTATCATCCAAGTGGTAAGGCTGTAATTTAGCGCTGTGTCATACACTGCAATGGTAAAATACAGCGGCTAGAATCAATCCGAACAATTTTTACGACTACTCTTCGTGGTAAATGGTACACAAAACTCAAAAAGAGATCCAACATCACTGCGTAATTTCTTCGCCTTACGGACTTTGATCTAAAAATAAGTTTATATAATATAGCTATATAGTATTGTTACTTCTCTTTACAGGTGTGTCAATATGTGAAGACGCTCGTAAACTGTGCAAACAGCAGTCGAGCCTTCAGGAGACGTACGGGCAGAGTTTCTTAGGGCTGTCGCTGCACGACACCGTTAGGAAGCTGCTGGAAGAGGGAGAGGTCAAGCTAGCAGATAAACTTCGCTCCGAATATAAAATGCCGGATCGAAGGTGATAACAATTTTGTATGATTATGCACTGATGTGAACAAGCGGAAAATATTATGATCCTTTATATAACATATAATAGAATCAATTTGACTCCTTAGTGCAGTGGTTTACCGCTTGCTTTGCAACGTAGAGAGAACACATGAATAGTAGTCTGAATCGTGGTAGGGTTTTTGAACGCGCCCGGCTACTACCCTCAATCAACCGCCAACAGCATTACTTTGTTCCGGTAGTCACACATGTGAGAGCGAGAGTAATCTGTGCAAGTGCACTTCACCACGTATCACTTACCATCTATTGAACATCATACTCATCTAGTACTCGGTACTTATTTTAATGTAAAAAAATAAACAATCTCTCTTTGTAATCAATATAACATGTTCAGATACTGGTGGCTTCGGATATTAACACTGGCCGAAAAGAACGACTGGGAGGAGCTGGATCGTTTCTCGAAAACGAAGAAGACCCCCGTCGGCTACGAGCCGTTCGTCGACGCCTGCCTCAAATACAATAAGAACGACGAAGCTCTCAAATATTTGCCGAGATGCAGAGACGACATCAAAGTTAAATATTACGTCAAAGCCGAGTAAGTGTCTGGTTAATATATTACGGTACGGTTAGTGTTAACCGTATTTAATATATATGACTTCTGTTATCACCATATATTAACTTTTTAAATAGCGATGAGATAAATTTTGTTTTTTGATTAAGAGTAGATTTCTTATAAATTATATTAGAAAGAATATTATTACTACAATATATACATACATACAATATATTTCTACAAGAGTACGAGATAGGTTTAACGCTCGTTAATTTCTGTTTTAATTTTGAATTTTATTTCTCAAAGTGAAAATAATATTCTGCTAATTACTTTTTTCATTTAAATTAATAATGATAAGAACAGCTTAAAAAATTGGTAATAATTTCAGATTCTACGAAGAAGCAGCGCGAGTAGCATTCGAGCAAAAAGACAAAAGTGCTTTGTTTTTCGTTCAAAGCAAATGTCCGTTACGGGAATCGAGTCAACATGCAAAAATATCGGCGTTACTTGAACAACTTAATACCAAAAAATAATCTTAATGATACAATATATAAACTGTGGTATTTCGTATTAAGTGTATAGTATTACATTTTTTGTTATTTAAATAATAATAACTTTTGTTACAATTTATATATGTGCCTCATTGTTAATTGAATTTTTTGTATGCTTATAAAGGATTAAGTAGAAGAAATAAAATGAGAATAGCATAGTTTTTTAGCTTTATTTTTAACATATATGAATGTTATAGAAAATTAATAATCATATGTGTAAATAAAAACGAACACTTCAACTTAGCTTCCAACATTAATCTTGCTAGATGAACTGCCTGCAGATTGGGAGCTGCATTCTTTTAATTTTCGACCGACAAAATTATATATATTAAACATTTGCTATAGCAAGCAATTTTAAGCGTATTTACGGACCCTAAAGAAAAAATTGCTAAAACATATAAAATCACAAATCTTTGCAAGCACATTGAGAGATATTTCAAAACAGATACATAATAATTAACATTACACAAATTATTTTACAATAAAAATGTGTTAAAATACATTATTTATAATTATATGTACCAAATGTAAAACTGAATTATTTTAACTATTTTATCTTTAATTAAAATCATAACCTGTAATTTACTTTGTCACGACAGGAAATTAATTGTAAACAAATATTTATAATAAATAATTACAGAGTTTAATAACAAATTAATAATAAAACACAATTTCAAATTTGGGAGAAATAAATATATCAAATATTGTCACTATTATCATAAAATTTATATCTTGTAGATTATGATGTTAAAGCTAGTATGTAGTTTTATACATTATACATATAAATACTTATGATGAAAAATTTGTTTCAATTAGACAAATAGCCATTTTTCTTAATTTTTTGCTGCACGAGAAAACATCACAACCATTAATGAACTGATTCCACTATATAAATTTAAATATATAATAAATTGAAATAGCCTGTATGCAGAACATACATCTTATAATAAATTGAGACAGTAAAATGTCATTTGCAAATGGATATAAAGACACGATTTTGACAAATAAATATGCAAAATCCAGATAAAACACTAGTTATTTGGTGTGACACACATTTCTTTTAGTCATCTGTTCCATCTTGCTCATTAAATATAATTGATAATCACAACAAATATAGAAATTATAATGACTAAATAACAAAAACAAAAATTTAATTTCAATGAAATTTAATCTCAATGTCATGCATGTAAATATAAACAAAAAAATACTATAGTCTTGGCATGCAGGCATGCAATTATAAATAGTACAGTAAAAATATCTTTGGATTAACACCTCACATAGACCACATCAGAAATATTTCAGTTTAAAAGTCATTAAACAAATTTGGTAAATACCAATGCCTACCATGACTAACACTAGACTATCATAACTTAGAAATAAAATTTGCTGCATACATTTAAGTTTATAGAATGATTTTCGCTTCACACTGTATTCAGTGCAGAGGCATGTTAAATGTTACATCTTTCTTTTTTTAATTATACAAACATTCCACATCAGTATCTTCAACAATCAGTCTTAAATGAAACATCAAACGGTACATCACAATAATAAACTAAATAAATTTCCAAGCTTATTTTTTTGTTATAATTTCTTTATAAACATTGTACAAATAATGGAGATGTTTGGTTCATCATCTATGAATTCATCTAAAAAAGGTGCAAAAGAGTTAGTTATAACAGCTAAATAATACATTTTTTTTAAGAAGTTATTTAACACAAGCATTTGAAAAAAATCTCTTGTTTAATTTTATAAAACAGAATTTGCTAAATCAACCAATAATTTATTGAAAGATATTTGATTACCAAGCTGAAACAAATAACTATGAAAATTTTTTACTTAATCTTTTTAACAAAATATATAAATGAGGTGTTACCATCAACATAAAAACCAGAAAAAAATCTAAAATATTTCAATCACTTTATCTAAATATTATATCAGAAACAACTATCTATCTATATAGGGGAAAATCACGAAATTACAGAACAAAAATACATTTGAACCAAAACAATTTAACAACCGAAAATCTCTTCCTTGCATTACACCTTTTGTTTAACCATGTCAATTAAAATTTACTTACCATCATTTAACCTTTAGCATAAAACAACTTGATCATATCAAAGAACAGTAAAAACTGAATTGCTTGAAAATTGCACATTCAGCTACCCTCCCATAATAGAAGATTTTAACATTAAACCTATTTTAATTCAAATCTTTCTTCCATTCCTTTATTATAGCACCTCAGTCAATTTGTTTTAAGTCTCCACACAGTTCTGTCTCTAAATACTACTAACAATACAAAGTTAACACACTATATATTGGAATAAGTGTAACCAAATGATTTTATTACAACAATCTATACATTTTTGTTTTTAATGTGCTAGAAAATCAAATATCGCTGTGGTATAAGTATAACAAAACTTTACTTTGATCAAAAAAAGCTCAGCTGCAGATACTGAAGACAAATTTTCATTCAAGACTTGAACTTAAAGGCAAAATTCATTTGTAAAGTAAACCTAAATCATAATTTAGGTGGAAATTTGAATATTGTTTCAACATCAAACAATTATAGGCATAATCCTTAGTATATGTTATGCTATTATTATCACATTCACACTACTAACATTTTCTAATATCTAACCTTATAATATATAAATGAAATGAGCATTTTATAATATATAAATCAGTAATTAATTTGCGATTAATAGCAACTTTATTTTAGTACCACCTCATTTTTTTTTCTTTTCGCAAATTTAAAGAAGTAAACCTACCTAAACAATAGATAATCAAATATGTTTACGCCTTATAAGCAACTTTTTTTTGGTTTTCTTAATATATTATCACATTTAAGAGTATAATTTATAACCTAGCCGATACTTAGGAGCAAATGCCATTTTTTTTTCTTTATTTCTTAATTACAAAAATCTAACATTTTAGCATTTGCAATAAAAATATGAGAAATTCCTCTTCCGTTATTTTTTTTAAATGGCGCAAACAAGGAAAATAAAATATTATGAATATAAAACATTAGTTTTCTTCCTTCATTTTAAATAAACACTAAGTACATACCTGAGGGTATCACCATAAATCAATTAAGCAAATAAATAAAACAAATACCTTCTAACATAAATAACACGTAGTAACATTTAACGTCACTTTGCTCTACTTCTATAAAAAAAAAACTAGAATCACAGGAAACTATAAATTCATTAACAACAAATGTGAAACAACTTTTCAGATTGAAATCAAATTACCATATTCCTTACAAGGATAACAAGCTAACGTCTTGGTATTAAAGTGCAAAAAAATAAGCGAATTGTGCACTCAACTTTCGCACCATTTTTGTCAAAAAGACAGCAGACAAAATGGTGCAAAACATTATTATCAATACATTAATCAATTAAATAAAATAGGCAATAAATAAATAAGGTCCTTTAGCCCATTTTTAATAGGAACTGCTTTCGAACTAGACTTAGCGTTAATGACTTAAATTCGTTACATCGGTCTTGTTTGCTTTCTCAAAGCGTTTCTATGCATCGTAAGCCGGCGCGAGCGAAGCCGGCGGTTGAGCATTTACCGTCACCTTTGGCGATCGTTCGTACTTCGTTTTATCGATGGGACTAGAGGTCGGTGTGAGAAGAACGGAATGGCGTATACCTTGATTTTGGCTCGCCGATATCATGTTGAGGTTATTCAGGTTATGTTTGGGTATAGTAAAAGTAGGGATTTCTTTTGTTTTGATGCTGTCATATATGCGAACTAATTTATTAGCGTCTAAACCGTCTATGATGTTTAGAGAGCGGCTATGGGCTGGTGAAGCGGTTACAACGAGTCCGGGCATCTTTGTAGCGTGGAGGCGACCGGTGTCAGGTATCGGGGGCGTTGGGGGCGTGCGGCAAGCTGGAGGAGGAGCAGCGGAAGTTGAGGCTTGGCTTGTGGCGATATGCTGAGTGATCGAATGAGTTTTAAGCCCTTGAGCCGTCTTGTAGCTTTTGCCGCATTGGCATTTGTAAGCCTTTTTTACCCTGAAAATACAAATAAAAAGCACTCATTACGCTACAAAATTACTAAGCCTTAAATTACAATACCGATAAAAAAAAACCTCAAAGTACCTTAAGTTAATTATTATAAATATTATTTACGTACACGCGACTGTGATTAATATACAACTTCACAGAGAACATTCTAAAAGATATATGTACTCTTCTATTATTATAATTTACTAGCTAGGTGATTGGATACGTTATATATTAGATTGGGGAAAAAGTTTCTTCGCATTTTATATAAAAATTCAAAAGGTTTTTGTAGTTTAATAGTTTGTTTACATTTGACTAAAGTATGTAGGTGCCATTTTGTTGGGCAACTGCTTAAGGAATTCTGCAGACACCGAAACAGATGAAAATTTGAAGGTGCAAGGTCAGGACTATACGGCGGATTCATTAACACCTCCCAGCCAAACTCTCGTAATTTTTGCTGAGTGGCTAAATATGGGTGAGGTCTAGGGTTATCATGTTGAAAAACCATATCCCTTCTGTTGATTAATTCCGGCCGCTTTCTTTCAACTTTTTGGTTTAATCTCATCAGTTGTTCGCAGTACAGTTCAGAAACGATGTTCCTCCCTGGCGGTAACAGCTCATAATGAATAATTCCCTTCCAATCCCACTATACACAGCATCACCTTGTTGCGTGTTAACCCGGATTTCCCCACAATCTCTGGAGCCTGACCGGCCTTTGACCACGATCTTTTTCGCCACTTTTCACCACCAGCTATCAGCTTCTTCAAAAATGGTTTAGTTTCATTACGTCGTAATAATCACAAATGAAGACACGGTTTCTTTCAGTAAGCTCATGATGGCACCCAAATATCGAGCTTTTTTGTGTACCCAGCTTGTTTCAAATGCCCCAAAATCGCTTTGTGGTCAATTCCCAGTTCTTCAGTTACATCGTAACTACTAATATGCGCATCTTGCTACACTTTTTCAAAAATGGCATCAATATTGTCCGTAACATGGCGATCAGAGCGACGTGCATCTTTGATATCAAAATTTCCGGATTGAAAACGCTTAAACCTAATTCGTGCTACTCTCACAGATACTGCTTTAGGTCCATAAACATCACAATTTGTTTATGCGGCTTGTGTTTTTTATAGTAAAATTTTACAATGTATCGAATTTCTTCATTAGATTCACTGATTTGACAATAAGAAAAACAAATAAAAATCACACTTTTTTCTAATTTGAATTTGGAATTGTCTTCTTTAAAATTAAAACTTTTTAATGATACCGAAACCCGCCAGATACAAATTGTATAGCCAAAGAGATTTTATTACAAGTTCATACATACTATATGCGAAAAGACTTTTTCCCCAACCTATTAATTGTCTTTAGAGGCAGTTCACAACATATTACGCCTTTTTAGACCCCCACTCTGTATCCCTTGAATCAATATTTACGCAGTTAACAAACATTAATTTCTATATCTATTATTTCATACCTTGTGAATTAATAAATATCCGTAACAACAAATTTACAAATATTACAAAAAAGAAATTATTAGATGAGATGCAAACATTACGCTTCCTTTAACTTTCTACCCTCTCGTTCAAACGCATTCTTTCCACTGATCTCTACAGAATAATATTTCGGACACCGAAACCTCTACAAGTGCGAAAGTATATTATGAACGACCCCTTAACTTAGTTAAATTTTAAGTTACATCTTACTTATTAAAATATACATACGAGGGCTTTTAATTAAGTAGTGAGAATGACTAAGATGCAGTTATCATTTATTAAATGCTGTTTTATTTTGCAACGTCACCTTTCAGGAGTATACACTAGGCATGTCTTTTTCTAAATATAAAATTCATTTCTTAAAAAGAGCCTTCGCCCTGAGTCCCTAAAAAATCGTGTACAGCAGCGATCACTGGGTCATCATTATCAAATTTCTGACGTCCGACTTGCTCCTTTAGCCGCGGAAAGAGATAAAAATCAGTAATAGGTCCGGTAAATACGGTGGGTGCTCCATCAATTCAAAGCAAGCATCTTCATTAGCAGCCATCGCAAGTTTGGACTTGTGCTCGGGAACGTAATCTTAGTGAAACAAAACAACATTTGCTAGTTTTGCACGTATTAACGTTTCTCGCGTATTAGATCACGCAATTTTTTTTTGTTATGCTTAAAAGACCCCGTAATAGTGGCTCCATAACAGATATTCGATCATTAATACCCCTTGGCTATTCCAGAAAAAACAGCAAATAATCTTGCCAGCGGATGGAATTTCCTTAAATTTCTTAGGAGTTGTAGATTACGGTCTTTTCCAGGTAATAGACTGTTGTTTTGTTTCGGGGTCGTAATGGTGAAGCCAAGTTTCAAACATAATTATGGATCTTGTTGTAACAAATCTTAAAAGCTTTGTAAAATTCGTAAACTGGTTTGTTTCTGCACGTCCGTAAGCAGTCGAGGCACCCAGCGCGCTGCTTTACTTCATTAGCTATAAAGCGAACAGAAACTCGACGTTCGGATAAAATATTTCTTTTCAACTTTTTTAAACATTTGTTCTGTTAGTAGGGCGTCCCGAGCGTGGGTACGTGATTGGTGGAAGTTCTTCTTCGCTTAAACTCAGCGCACCAACGTGCATTTGTATAATATGGTGGAGTATTAACATTTGTATTAACATTAACTAACGTTTCCCGCAATTCTTGATTTATCTGTTCCGTACAGAAATTTTTCATGCACAGATATTTTATTAATTACCGCACGATGTACAGTTTTTCTCCATTTTCGCGAACACGCTCCGAGACGAAGCTATCAAATGATTATATTCAGAAAAAAATAAAAGAAAACCTTTTGCTTTATTAGTATTATAAACATCTGACCTATGTCTGCCAGAATTTATATTTTTTTCTTACCAAGAAGTATATATCATTCTCACTACTTATTGAACACCCACGTACTAGAGGTAATCGTTAAACTGAATATCTATGCTACTAAAACTAACGGTTCTTTTATTACGCAGATTGTTCTCAAAAAGTTAAAGATGCTACCAGAACGATTAAAATACCCATTTTTTCCAGAAATACTCTTGAGCAGTCAAACGTTTCTTGGGTCCGGGGACTTTTTGCTTATATTGCTCTGTATTAGGCATCACTGGACATTTTCTTTTGCAAACAAATAATTTTGATAAATTGATGGCAAGTAAATATAAGAAATAGTCTAATCGTATTCTATTTGAAGGGTATTATGACATTGGAGAACAAATATACGATCTTAATATAACCATCGATTTCACTCAGTTGGACAGGATTATGTGATTGAAAATTGTATTTATCAGTCTTTTATGAACCAAGAGGTTTAGTGCTTCACGTTCATCGTTTCGTCTTATATTGCGGGCGAAGAAGGCTTAGTGTAGTTTTTAATGACAAAATTAGTACATTCAGTAATTTCAAAGCAGACTTGTCAATGTCACTGGTGGGCCAAAAGTCAGGTGAACCAACACCGTATACTAAGAAAGTCGTAAAATTCAATTTTAAAAAAGAGAAGGTACTGAAAATCATAAAGGAAATAGTACTATTATAACACAAGAATATTTATTAAATTACTAAATAAAAAGACTACAAAATGTCTTGAGCGTTTTAATTATAGAACGAAACAATAAGACGAGCAGATTATTTACCTGATAGTAAGTGATGAACCTGCCTAGAAACCTTAAAAAATGTAGTGCTAATAATTATCTCAATAAAGCACCGTATAGGACGTATATTTATTCCAGTAATTTATCTCGCTGCAGCGCTCTAAAAACCGAAATACAGTAATATTTGCACACTTCGGTTTGGCGGCAGAAATAGATGGTGCTATGGTATCTAGACGTTTTGCGATAACTCAAACTTGTCACTTGTAAGTACTGTCTATATTTTTTTAAAAATTGAGTTTTAATGTCATTAGTTTTTCGGTAAAATTTACACTTTCGTTTTCGTAGATACATCTGTTACCTCAATTAATGTTGTAAGTTTTTAATTTTTCAATAAATAAATTCACTTAAAAAATTTTTGCTCAAACATATTATAAATAAGCAATACTCACTTGCCGTCTTTCTTGTGGCCGTTTTTAGAGTGATACTTAATGCCATTCACGTTCTTGTACCGCTTCTTGCAACCGGGAACCGGACAGGCGAATGGTTTCTCCTGTGCCGCGGGTCCCAGGGCTCCGGAAGAGGCGGTCGTGTTCATCCTACAACTCAAACAAAATCTATGTGAATGTAGATTGTAGTTTTATTAACGCGCTAAAAAATCTCATCAAATATCTTTTTGAAAGCGCACGACCCTGTCGTGTGATAGCAAATAAAGTAACGCCGCAAACTACACAATAACAAAAAGTGATATCATGATCACTTATCAAATGATCGTTAAAAAAAATGTTCCTCGTTTAGTTGCTCTTACTAATATTTTAAACTTATTTAGATAAAGTAAAACATTGTCAAAATAAGTTCAAAAATAATAGAAAGTGAACGTTTAATAAAAGTTCTGGTTGAGGTCAAAAAAATTGTAGGAAAATTCAACGTTGTAACATCGCAAACTACAAAAGAATTTAACTCATTTTTCCTTAACATTTTAGCACGAGTTACGACATGTCTATTTGTTGACATTTTCTAGTTATTAAAAAAATTAATTAAACCATCTCCGCGCACGAAATCAACTAAAAACATATCAAATGTCAAAAAGGTTCAATGTCGAGTGTGACTTGACATATATACAGTACGAATTATATAAAAGAAACACATACTTGACACCATATCGAAGAATAAATTCGGAGCTATACTCTTCGACCGTCGTCCACGAGTCATTGCTATCTTCGGATGGACTCATGAGTTCATCATCATCAACTTCGCTTCCTAAAAACAATGCCTAAGATGTAAAATGAATTTCATTCATGTCTAATAATGAATAGATTTTTATTTAATTATTTTTTAATGAAAAAAAACTGTGCGGTTAAGAGTTTATCGAGAAAAACAACAGGATGAGAGAATTTCTTTTTCGTCACCGGTCGATAACATGTTAAGCGATTACGGCTTCTAAAGAGCAACCTGTCTACTGAATTATGAAAGACTACGTCTAATCTCTAACTTGAAAATTACACGCCCTATATTTTTAATGTTAACAATAATGTTTCGTATCGATCAACTTATAATACATTGAACAAGTACCGGATATTTTTTTTATTTTATTTCACTAAAAGGCAACGGATATGATATGTAGGACTTGCATAAACTGAAACCTTCACGATGCTGATGATATTCGCTTTAGTTCCAAAACCATGGGAACTTATAACACACACCTCGTAAGCACAGGCCAACGTGCGGTCTCCTCAGGGTAGGTAAACCTCCCTCTTTCCCTCTTCGTAAAGAGCATCGGAATAAATAGCACGCCTCATTACTCGTCGTCCTATCCTCACTTAGGTAACGATCTCCCCTCGCTCTCTGGATTTTATAGCCCACAAGACATAGGAGCTAAGAAGTTAAATGAGCACTGTTAAGCACAAGACAATCTAGCCTTCTACACCGGACTTTGTATGTGTTTAACCATAACTTAGCCGTAGAGGAGCGACATTTCACTTCACCGGAGGCTCATTATCGCCACAACTAAAGTCGCATGCAGTACTTAGTCGAGGAGAGTGGGCAGTACCGAAATTAGCAATTCCGACTCCTGTCCCTCCGCAACACTACCATGGCCGCAAAAAGGCAAACGGCGCCTGGCTGATTGTATATCCTATACTATTGTATATACTCCCGCACACAAATATGTTCATTATATCAATGTGGCTCTTCGAGCCAAGTCTCTTGCCAGCCCGAAATGTTTTCATAAACGTACAGGAGGTGCGGTACAAAAAAATATTTTACCTGTAGGTGTGCTGCTACGTACTGATGGAGTCTTTGGCGCAGAGAGTAATCGGCGTCGTACATCTGCAGATGGAGGTAAACTTTGAAATTCCCGCCTTGACGCTTCCGTGAAAAATCGCAATACGTAACTTAGAGGTATACATGCTGGTTGAGATGCTTCTTTTTGTTCGATGACCGCGGGATCGTAATCTGCAAAGGATGATTCATATATTACTTTTATTATGGGTCTATATTAAAAATATCTTATTATGTATATTACAATATTTTTTTTATACCTTCCGAGAATGGAAAGTATTAACAAAATTGGTCAGCAGATTCCGGGAGTTGCTTTGACAAATATATTTCAATACGTAAATTTAAAAAAAGTACGAAAGTATTTGTCTGTGTAAAACTTTACACTTTACTACTTATCCATAGATTAAATTCACTCAGTTCCGTAATTAGCCCAGACCGACACGGCGATAAAATGAGTTAGTACTGTTCGTATAATAATTAACAAATCCAACACAAAGTTGCAATAACAAATACTCTATTTTTTCACTACTACTACTTCTAAAAACTAGAAAAAAACGTAACTTAAAAATCGCGCAATTATTTAAAAATGCTACGACACAAATATCCCAATGTTGACAACTTTGACATATTGATAAGACAATAGGGTGGATCACTATATTCATACGAAAAATAAGCTACGTTAACTAATATTTATATAATAAAATATTATTTACCTATATGCACGTCTTCGATGTGTTCAATTAAATCAGCTAATCTTGGAAATGTAATACCGCAGCCATTAAATTTACAGATGTTTATCATGAAGACGGCCATGTCGTGCAGAGGATAATATACTAGTCATTGATCAAACCATACCAATGCAATTTGAACAAAACTATGATTTCTTTAATGTTATAATTTGGTAAAATGTTTTATGCTATTTGCCATAAATAATAATATTTTATTGTAATAAGGTGACACAGTATTTTTTTATTTTGTTAAAAAATATTTTTAAATAAAAAGGATTGAAACTCGCTGTCAACTACAGAAAATAATCAATAGTTGGCTACTCTAAACGGAACTGCGCGTCATGCGCATTTCAGCCAATAGGAGTACAAGATTTTAACTTTGTTCCAGTTCACCACTCGGAAATTGAACATTCCAAAGGCCGGTCTCCTTGTTTGCGGTGTCTTTTGGTAAGTGTTATGAAAGGCGAAAAAGTAATCGTGAAAAAGTGTTAATATCATAGAACATTATTGGATAAATACTATTTCTATCGTCCTATCTAAGTATTTCGCGGGTAATAGTGTTAGTATTTTATTGTGGAAATAGTAGTTGTCATAGAATACATCAAAATATATTTTGAGTTGCCGATCGGCCATTTTCGAATCCTAACCAATTACATCTTTTATTAACAGGATTTTCCATTTAATATTAAGTACACAGTGGCATCAAAATTGATATTGGCCTAAAAAAAAGGTAACTAGTTCTAGGTCTGTTACATAGTCTCTTCAATTACGTAACGCTCGCAGTCGGTCAAACTGTCAATTCAGATTAATATTATATATTGTTACCTGACAGGAATATCTTTCTTATTCAGTCTTTCATTATTTCAGTTGTCGTTCCAACAAACAAAAATGTTGTCTGCCGCCAGATTGATTGCCCCTGCAGCGAGATCTGCTGTAAGTAGTGTAATTTTTTAATTATATGATCCATAAAACTTACAAGTTGTGGCTATGAATACAATAAATTTAAATCATTTAAAACAGATATTTGCATTTATATCTTTTTTTCAGGAATTTATTTTCTTTAAAATAAAAGGATTCTACTTATCAGTATGAACACACCAAAATAGATCTTAAATTATGTTATTACATAATCGTCTATATCCTGTATAATACTTTAGTATATCAAACAAATTTGACTCTAGGTTGAAAATTTACGTGAACCCAAATTCATTGTCAATGTCGATTTTAAATTGAGGTTATATTTAATAATGTGTGACTCGATTTTAGATCTTCAGCAACACAGCATTGGTGAGGCCTTTGGCTGCAGTCTCCTCACAAACACAGATTGTGCCCGTGGCACCAGCGCAGTTTTCGGCTATCCGTACCTTCCAGACCACATCTGTTACGAAGGACATTGACTCTGCTGCTAAGTTTATTGGTGCTGGTGCAGCAACAGTGGGAGTGGCGGGATCTGGTAAGTCTATAACTTGCGTTTATGCATGTTTTTTGCTTGATGTGTTGCATTGTCTTCATATTTAATACCTTTATCACAAAATACATATTATGAATAATCTTAAAAATTAAAATATATTTCTTATGAATAGAAATGCAGTAAATTCTTCAGTGTTTAGACAGTATTTTTTCGCTTACATAATGGGTACAGCATGATTGCATAACAGGAATGTGGACACACTATTGATTTTCTTTATATAACACTCCTGCATTGCAGTAGTGTTATATAAAGAAAATTGCAGTAACATCTAACATTTATTTATTTTACTAACACAGATATCACCAACAGGTATTGGTATTGGTGTAGTATTTGGATGCTTAATCATTGGCTATGCACGAAATCCTTCCCTGAAACAACAAATATTTTCATACGCTATCCTTGGTTTCGCACTGTCTGAAGCTATGGGACTGTTTTGTTTAATGATAGCATTCCTTATGCTATTTGCTTTCTAATTTGTGATGAGATTTATAATTTTGGATAGTCATGGATTTATTATATTATTGAAGATTTTTATTGGTGAGATTTTTTACAGGACTTCGTAGTTAGTACATATTTTTGTTTTTAGTTTTTATAGTTAATATAGTAAAGGTATAATTAATTATACTAGACAATGATATTATAATATGTTATGTACTGCTGATTTATAAAAGACTAACATTTTTTGTGGTATTTCAGGTGCAGGTATTGGAACAGTTTTCGGTTCCCTCATCATCGGTTATGCCAGGAACCCTTCCCTTAAGCAACAACTGTTCTCATATGCCATCTTGGGATTTGCCCTGTCAGAGGCTATGGGTCTCTTCTGTCTTATGATGGCCTTCTTGCTACTGTTTGCTTTCTAAGCCAATTACTTTTAAGAACACTACCACTGCCATCCAACATAGCAAAGTTTCAGTGGTATTTTCTGGAGTGGAGGGGCGTGGAATGAATCAATATGTGAAAACCTCACCCCCATAGTGGTGTAAGGACAGTAATAGTGTTACACTTTACGATTTATTTAATTATGTAGTATAAAAAATCTGCAAATAAAATATTGTTCATCAAACATTTAACAAACTACAATTATTCCTAGTCCTGATTAATGTAGACTTATATTAAAATCATGTTATGGATAATCTCTCGCAGTATAGTTGTTGAAAAGCCGTTGATAATACTTTAAGCCAGTGATTGCGTGTTTTGCGTGTATATTGTCATCAACTTTACTCATTATGCTGTTTGGGAATGTCAGCATCTGTATTGTACATTTTCAGGGCGATTAAATGATACAAAACAATTTTTCCGAGCATTTTTCCTATTTTTAATTTACTTTTAAAGTATTACTGACTCACGATTTTTTAAATAATAGCTATAAGAATTAATGCAACTAAACTACTGCTATGACCTGAGATAAGCTGTTGATTAATTTTGACAACTATCAATTTAATTCCAAGAATATGAGTATATTTAAGTACTTCATATTTTTAATTTCTGTATTTGTTTTATATAGTAATTTAGCAATATTTTAAACCAATGTTTCATGAAATTGCTACTTATATACTGAAATCTTTTTTTAAGAATTTCCTAACACCTGATCTAATTTTCTTGATATAGCATGAGTCTAAGTTTATATTGTTTAATGTTAGCAGATATCTTGAAACGTAATGGTAGTTCTTGGTATTCACCATTAATCTAGAAATTACTACAAGACAGCATCTCGAGATTTAATAAACAACCACCTTATCAATTGGATTTTAATTAAGTCGAAGAGTGATGCACAATCTGTCCATTGCTTTTTGGTGCATAAGACTGGATACATTTTTGGCAGGGTTAGTAACCCAGACAAAACCTGCAAGAGAAGATCCATTCAATAAAATTAATTTCTTAAATTCTGTGAATTTCGGCATATGGCGTAGGAATCTCATACTAATACGTATTACGATGTAGTTTTTCATGAATTTTTATAGGTAATTTATAACTTGATTATCAGTGGTCTCCGTAATCCTGAACCTTTTTAGGAACTGATGTACAGCTGAAGATATCTCTCATTAACAGTAATAAAATTTTCGTAAAGTTGCATTTGATGATATTACACGAGATCGCAATTTGCAAGGGTATGCCTGCTTGCAAAGCAGCGATCCTCAACCTTTTTTGTCATAGAGTTACAAACATGTTTTAGTGTGTTGCTGTCCAAATGCAAAAAATTATAAAGAATGATTTATGATTTCGCGATTTTTAAAAACGGATTTAAACAACTATAAAGCAATTTTATCACTATATAGTAATTTTATGCATCGCACTCATAGTTTTCTAATAGATGTAATTCAAAATTATTAAAAAATAACACAAAACTTGGTATGCAAAGACAAAAGCACGAGAGTCTACAGGTTGAGTATATATATTGCAAAACCATGATTATAATAATGAAACACAACATTCATCAAAACAATGTGCATTCACACAATTATTAAATCTTTAAACGCTATAAATACATATGATTTCTCAACACTACCATTGGATTTTGGTTAAAAACCCCTGCGTTTTTTCAGAACAATTCATTTTCATAGTATAGCTGCTTAATGAAATAAATAGTTATATATACTTCTTAGGTCACTATATAGTTTAACCATCAATATACTTTTCGATGAAAGTTGTCTGCAAAAATTGCGTAATTTTTATCTCATATGATAGAAACCGATAACTGTTCACCGACGTAGTTGGACTGCTACGACATCCTGAAACTTAGCAAGTAAATTTTGTCTGGACAAAACGAATATTTTTTATACAGGCAATGAGGACCGAAAAAAATAGCGAAATAACCACACAAAAACGTGGCTGATTGTAAATTTACTACCTCTATTAATATTACATAGTTTAAACCTTCTTTTTTAAGACAATGTTGACGGGTTTCTGCTTGAACATATTCAATTATACTCAATTCTTTGATTTATTTAAAATTACATAAAGTAAATCGCTATCTTGACACGTGCTAAATATCTTCATAGTAATATAAATATCGTTTATGTCATCTTGTATTAGTTGCATAAAAATTGAAGTTTAAATCGACTAAATAAGATTTCTTCAACATTTTGTAGAGGCTAATATTGATCCACTAAAACGTGTACAAGATTCGTTTATTTACCGTTTGAGTAAATTATTTGAAGACTTTTATGCATATATAACGGATTTAATTTTTTGCAATTTGGATTAACATGTAGGAGTAATACATTTTATTTGGAATATACTTATATATTGGCGATATAAATATATATTTGAAATAACAATTCAATTACAAAATGTAAATAAATATATAATTGAAACACAATAGAAATATTTATAAAGAACAAGAATGAACTTAGTCTAATAATTTTGTACCATGTGCTATTTTTCAAATCATGTCTGTTTCAT
>DWQX01003489.1:0-17647 GCA_018245475.1 Pharmacophagus antenor
CAAGTGGCGAGGGCTACGTAATAGTCGAAGACGAGGCCGGGCCCCGTCTCCGGCTATCGTTCGCCTGTAGTACAAACAAAAGATAGGGTAAGAGTATCGCTTGTATACGGGGATGACAGAAGTCCTCAGTTAGTTTTGCCTTACAGGAGTGTGCGATTATTAATACTTAAATTCAAGGTACACTGTAAATAATTTAATTATTTAGCTAGGCGATGCAAAAATTGTTTTGGTTTGCAGACTTAATTATAAATTTTGTACATATATATTGTATATTTTATATTTCGATTATTACATTTGGAGTACACGCGATTATAACCCGTTAATCATGAGAAATAAACAATTATGGCCATTCTACTATTTGTAATCGATATGTACTTTGCTTCGTTTTTCATAATGCGTAAAGCAAAAAATTGTAATGGCTGCTGACGTCAGTGTTTCTGTCTATATTTGACGAGAAGTTTTAAAGTGGAGAGGTATTACCCTTCTTTCTTCTTTTAATTGTAAATTACATATCCGTTGTCCACATAATTAAGTCACGTCATCGCTTTTTCGAGTGTGGTAATTTTTTTTAAATCATATTAAGATTAATCCTCGTCCGAGAAGTGTACCAATTTTCGAGTTCGTTAACTAAGAGAATTCAATTTCATTGAAATTTCAACCCTATCCCCCCTCTTTAGGCTTAGTTTCTTGTTTGTTGTACCAACGGTTTAAGCTGTGGGTTAATATATAGTTCAGACAGTTAATGAATCAGTAAGGACGTTGAATTTTATATGTATAGGTTAAAAATAAGTACATTGCTAGGTCAAATATCGATTATTACAACTGGTTCCGTACAGTTTCTACTTCCTACATTGTTTCAGTTGTGAAATGTCTCTGGCGTTAGATTTAGGTAGGAGGCTGTTACAATATGTCGAATTTGTATCAGGCCTCTATGCGTAAAAAAATTATATGGCTTATATATTAACATTACATATTTTTCCTAATGGAACTCGCCTAAAGAGAATATGACACATGTCATAAAACTGTCAGTTTAGGTCAGAGAAGGCAAATACAATTCCGTTACTTCTTATTTTGTCGTAAGTTTGTGTTTGGACCCGTAATTCGCAAAAAATATTTGACTATTTTCGGTGCCATTTCATAATCGAATGTTAACAGCTTAATTGAAAATTATCTAAATTTTCAACACGTCAAGATTCGAAACAAATCGATATTATAACACCAAAACTCGTATTATTTTCTTATAACTATGGCTCACTTTTCGAAAGATTTTAGCTCGACATTAAATCGATATTTTTTATGTTATAGTTTCGGATGATTTTTTTATTATTATTGTTATCGGTTATGGACAAACAATTAACCTAGATTTCACGTGATGTTAAGTAACAATAAGGTCATAGTTTTTGATGCGGGTTCACTCAGAATACTTTTGACTGCTGGAACACAGCAAAACTGTTACGGTTAGTGTTGAGATCATTTGATATTTGTATCCTTCTTTTACAAATACAAAATATTATCAGTTATAATTACAAAATGTGATTAATAAAAAAACTTTTCCGACTTGTGATCATAATAAAATTAAACACAAGTTTTATTTCTTAAAATTTAAACAGCGCTGTTATACTTCATATTTCTTTTTTTGTTAGTAAACATAAATTTCTTTCCAAAAAGCATTTTCGTGGCTAGTGCCGATATTATTTGTCGTAATAGTATCGTGAAGACGTTTCGGTTTGAAAGGATTTTATATTATTTAACAAAATATATTTCGTCATACCAAATTAATAATGACAAGAAATATTCTACTATAGAAAGAAAATCAGCAAATGACCAAAAACTTAGATGACTGTGAGTTGAAAGGTAATAATTTATGTATATACATTACATAAAGTTGCTATGAAAGAAAAGGAAAGAATGTCATTATATACATAAGTTCGTGTATCTCAACAATCACGGTGTATCAGATATAAATTGCAGCTGAAGTAAAAATTGTTTGACAGTAACATCAAATATATAAATATATCCTTTCATTGTGAGATATGAAACAAAAATTTGACTATTGTCTGTTTCAATAATCTTAAATATGACGGCAATAAAAAAATTAAAATATTTAAAATAATGAGCATTTTTTTAATTTCGCAAAAAATATGTAACCTTGCGCCCAAGGTATTTTAGCGAACAATTAATTTCTACATTATACATAAAATATTATAAAGAATGAAGTTGTTTCTCACGTATTTTATTTAATTTTCATTAAAGACGTTGACAGAATATAATAAATTTAATATTTAATATAAGTAATTAATACTTGTCAATCGATGATTTTTGTATCGATTCAAGTTGATAGTAATTATAGTAATTTTGTTCAACGATTTCTTAATTGTTTTAAAGAATTTAAACAGCGCACCTGGTCTTTAAAGGAATTATAATTAATTGCAAAGACAGCTATAATTCCGTTATTTATTGGGTTCGTATTAAATAATAAACACAATAGAAACAAAACCTTATTCCTGGTTACTATTCATGTTACTTTTTTTTTCGTAATGTTTCGTTACACTCGTGATCAGCTGGAGTTCGCACGGATTCCGGTTACCGTTAAAAAACCTGGTCCGGATTTAGTGCGGGCGAAAATAAGCCCGGGGAAGCGTATGCCGGGCGCTGCAACAAACGTTACTGAGCTGCCGGCGGCGGCACGCGCGGCGTCAGCTGTAAGGTCAAGGTCCCCCGGGTCAATGCTGAGCTGCCGGGGGGAGTGGTGGATCCGTGTGGGGGTGCGTGGGCGTCGCCATGGCAACCGGCCCACGCCGCCTACGCCCTGAGCAGGTATTCAATCAATTACCCGAGAAGGCTTTCCTTGAAGCATAACAAACTGTAATTTAATGATGTATTGCACATATGGCGATAATTTTTCACGTTTTACAGACTCGTGTAGTGTTACTGTATAGCTATACGAAAATATACGTATCTCGTTATGGCATTAGAAACATAAATGCGTATGAAAATTTTCTTTTCGCGAGCAAGAAACGGCTTCTTGATTATTGTAAAATTATTAATATTGTTGATAAAGCACTACACTACTTCTTTAAATTCGTTGATTATGTAATGTATAATATTCCTAGTGCTGCCATAAGTTGTTATATATAAAAATGCATTTTTTATATGAAGTAATGTACTATCACTAAAATTTATACATACATATTTATGGCGATAGTTATAGTAGAATTTGTTTAAACTTAACCTCTACAATTTTCTTCACTACTGGAAAATAAATAGAGAGGCACACATGTTTATAAATAGAGAGAGTTGCCATTTTTATGAATTCATACTTGATTATTTTATTTTATTGATTATTATAATCTATTAATAATGTTTATTAATAAAAGATTATAATTCTTATAAAATAGTTTACCATAAATCTTTAAACTATATTGGACATATTACTTTAACTTTGTAATAATTTATTATTTTGAACGAATTACTTGAGAGTGAACAATGCAATAAATATTGTTTACTTTATATCGTAGAAAATTACCTGATAAATTGTATGATTAAATCCATCCACACAGTTTGTAAATATTAATTAAAATTTATTCCAAATCTTGTTAGATGAATTAAATAATAATAAAAAAAACTATTTTGATATGAGAGAAGAATAAATAAGCTCGTATCCAAATAAAATATTGCTTATTGAATATTTCCCAAATAAATTAGTAATATTTTGTCTGAGGCGTAGTGTTTCACCGTTTGCATTGTACCATGGTTTTGAAACCTTTAAAACATTAGTAGAGGAGTTAGCATAGTGGTTGTGTGCCATAACAGCATTGCTGTGTTGTGGAAGTAACACATGTGAGACTCACAAATATTCTGAGCGAAAACACTTCACTATCTGCGGCTACACTGTCACTTAACATCGTGCAAAACTGATGTGAAGTGTTAACCCATTGCCGTTAAAAAAAAATGAAAGAATAACATTATAATGAAATGAAACCATTTAACCCGTACGCACTAATAACGTTGTTAAGGTGTTTCATATGTGGTTAGTTCGTGGAAACAATGTGAATTACAACATAGCTTGGAAGTCTATTGAACAAAGGGGTGTGGGGTGGTTAGTGAGTAGGAAACGTGGAGGTGGTCGCTGAGTGTTTGATTACGGAACTGCGCTTTATATTTATTGCATAAACTTGTACTAGAACTCTCTCTACAATATGGACACGTAGGATTGATTACGAGGCGTGTTATATATACATTATTAATTCTAAGGACGGTATTTCGTGTTTGCCATTTAATAATTTAATTAATTCTTCAATGTGCATCGATCCATTGGGAACATAATCTCGTTTTCATAGTTATGAATTCGTGAATATGAATACATATTTACAATATTCGTAACAATTTAATGGAATAATCTATAATATTTTTTTATTTTTTTTTTTATTTTGTCGTTCTCCCACGTTACAATATAACAAGGCCTTGTATTGTCATTATTCTGATTTTCTTGTATTTTCGTCTCGCTTTCACTCTTTTCTTCTTTCATACTCATACTAATTTTCTCGTTCACACATCTTCCTTTTCATACCACATTCCATTTCCTTCTGTCATACGTCTCCCTTAAATGAGGAAGGCAGTTTTACTTTATTTTGTAAGATTTTCCTTAACTTCAATCTATAATATTATAAGTATCAATGTTTATTATTGACTTTGGAAAAAACTTCTACGTTACTTAAGTCAGAACCTATCATATAACATCCATAGGACGGGATATCAATTTTAAACTCTTGTTTCTCACAAAAAAAGTATTATACAAAATGAAATAGAAACGGTAATATATGTTTTTGGAAAAAAAATAGGTTTTTTAACCTTTATCTATTATATAAGTTACACTAATAGTAAGTAGACACGAAATCTATGACGATAAATTAGCACTAAAAAATTTTGCAATTCAATAGTAATAAAAAAAATCTGTCGATATAATTTTTTTCCCTTAATCCCTATTAACCAGCGCGACAAGAAAATATTGAAAAAGGGCCTATTAAAGGGTTGGGTAGGCTTTCACGCGCTGTAAGCAGAGGCTGTGCACCCGATGACCCGTGAAACCTTCTCACTGCACGAGCGACGTCGACACGCCTCGTAGCGTACGCTGCGTGTTGCCGACTACGCCATGTGTATCATATTATTCTGAATTTAACGTTAAACTGGCATTCATTTTTATAAGTACCACCACTAAAGTTTATAACCGGACGTACCCGTGGTTTTGCCAAAAAAGACTTAGTTTTTTATTTATCAACTATAGGCGAACATGCGACCTCATTTTCACATGATGCTAAGTGACAATGTCAAATATTAACGAGTATAATATGGTAATTATTCGTACAATCAAGTGATGAAACGTGTTTAACATTAACATAGATAAGGGAAACGACTGACCTGAATAAGTAGATACCACCGGCAGTCATGTGGAAGCTAGAAGTATTCTGGGCGTTCACGCTTCACTATAGCCTCAATGTCATATAAAATCAGGTGAAATAAGGTCAAGAAGAAGTCTACACAAAAAAAAAACAATAATAACAGTAATCGAAAACAAGGATGTGTTATTGTTTAAGGACATTACATTTAAAATTTTATTACTTACATTAGTCTCAATGGACATGGGTACAGGAGTTTTTCCCATATAACCAGGAAGCAGTGCGCGCCTGTTATCCTACACCAATACGGCTACTTAAGTTTGAAGTAGCCACAAGTGGAGTCAAGAGGGTCATGGTGTGCGCCGGCGCCGCGCCTCCAAGACCACAGCTGACTCTTTGTCGGCGAGAGATTAACTTGAGCGCACGAGTGGATATCCGATATTCTAGTTCACCGTAATAGATTCCTTATCACCACCAATTCTGTCTTAGATTAACTTTGTAGGTACATTTAGCGTCATAGTAAATTTGTTTTATGACGGAATTGGAGTTCTGAATGTTGTAGAAACATAACGAAGATCAGAAATACTACTCATTAGAGACAGTTAAAAACAATAAAATATATCACATACAAGTGTTATCTTTCTAATCACAAACAAACCTCTTATATGTTTTACATATATTAAATAACAGTTTTATAACAAACACTAGCTAACACTTTACATGTTCCAAACATTTTATATTAAAATAAAAGATTATTAACACAAATCTGATACGTCCTACAATCTCCTTAACATTTTCGCAGACTCTATTCTCGGTATGAAAATATTGCACACCGAAAAAATTGTAACAAAAGACATAGATGTTTACCGGCGTCTAGTGGTTATTCTCATCAGTTCTGACTATTGTTAAAAAAAAACCTACCAGACGTTTCTTCACCTTCGATTCGCCCTTACAATGCCGCAGTTCGTATATTGATATGATTGAAATAATGACTGTTCACGGGTTCAATTAAATTAAAAATAACTTCGATTGGCTATTCTTGAGCGTCTTAAACGTCTTATGCTCGTTAATATTTTTCACGTGCTCTCTTCAGACCAATGTTCAGACTAAGTATTTCGTTGAAAGAAAAATGTATAACATTGTAATTTTTTTTTGTATTTTCACCTATCTTTATTATAAGATACCAAAGCTTTTTTGACTGCCCTGTATAATAGCAATGTACCGGCTTACCTCCGCGCAGAGGTCCCGGGTTCGATTCTACAATGATTAAATAAAAGGATGCAATCGGATAACTATACAAATTAGCAAGAAAATCAGCTTTTTTAACAATTATGGGTTTACACTTGAATTCGGTTTTATCTGATGTGAAGTGATAAAGCCTGTAAATGGTGGATCGTAGAGGCCCAGAATACTTCTGTACTTCTGGATCTCATATATACGACTACTGGAACACAAGGATGCTATTATAGCGGCAGATTAACATTGAAGGTAGGTAGCGAAACGGGTTCGAAAAATCCTACACCACCATCCAGACTCTACTACTCATGTGGACCGTGAATCCGAGAGG
Organism: Pharmacophagus antenor; assembly: GCA_018245475.1. Lineage (NCBI taxonomy): Eukaryota > Metazoa > Arthropoda > Insecta > Lepidoptera > Papilionidae > Pharmacophagus > Pharmacophagus antenor. Next base: position 6,964 of record DWQX01003489.1, read on the forward strand.
AAACTCTACGTGACAAAGTAAGCGACAAATAATTGCCTCACGGAGGCAATTAAAATATAGACATTGTTTCTTTTTCAACCTAAAATTTTCTCACATATAGTTACACGTACCTGTTTCTCCAAATGCGTGAAATATTCAGAAAGACAAGCACGCGTCGCTTCGCTACTTCACTTATCGATTACTTATTCTCTCCCTCCCCCCCCCATACCTCGCACCGAATGAACTGAAAGTTGACGACCTTTACAACCCAATAGGAATTTCATGATCTACCTATCATGAAGGATAATGACAACATATTATTGACAAAGATAATATTTAAAGATAAATGCATTAATTGAAAGAACCAACCCAGATTTATCACCTGATTATTCTCTTTAAAAAGGTTTACCAAAATAAAATGCAAATATTTTAATGTGACTTTGACGAGGTAGCAACATAATAAAGTGCGAAATTCGTAAGTGCTTGTTCAAATTAAAAATAATTCTTATTGTAATCCTTCGACATTTAAAATGTCGGTAGATAAATTATTTAAATATTTCCATTTTTTTATTACACGTTTCTGTTATATCATGGCCGTGGTGACATTTTGAAATTCCATTTCAAGAAATAAAATAGTAGGGTTGTCCTAACCTCTTAATTTCAAATAGTATATCCATAGGGTTGCTAGAAATCAAACGAGAATATATTCACATTATAAGGGTCCTGGTTTAAGATTGTTGCTTCTACGAATCTGATAACTTTATGATTAAACAATTATGGAGTACTAATTTCATCAAATAATACTAATTTAACTACCAAGTAACATTGTGAAAATATTTCAAAAGGGAGATGTTAAAACATTTCGGAGGTGTCTTAAGAAGTAAGTTTGGCAAAAAAAAAATAATTTTACTTTCTAAATTTTCGAAACAAACTTTTTAACGATCGCTTATAAAGAAGATATAAACCAAACCTTAAAAGGGTTTAACAAAACTGAACAGGTCCAAAATCAAGTTTTCGTATTAGCTCAATAATTTACTTTCATCGCCCTAACACTTAAGACGGGCCGTTCTCTTTATAAATGGTTCATTCGTGGGCCACGATGAAAGCTGTCTAACCATAATATACGAGTGTATCCGTATTGCTAATTGGACCATTATTCGGACGAGATTCGAAGGTTTAAGACAGATGTAGAATGTTAAGTTACTCATTAAAATTGACGGTCGACGTGGTGATCGTAATTTTCATGTAATATTTAGGGTTCCGTGCTTAAAAGATAACAAACGGGACCCTATTACTAAGCCTCCGCAGTCCGTCCGGCTGTCAGCGGGTACATGCACCGTTAAAATTAGAAAGTTAAAATGATGATGATACGTATCTATGATAGTTAAAGAGATATTGTTAAATATAAACAAAAATTCGAAATAAAATCGAGTTACTTCAATTATTCTATTTTTATTATTTGTTCCTATAGAGGCAATAGAAATGCACAATTTGTTGAAAATTTTAACTTTCTAATTTTCACGGTTCATGTGCCCGCTGACAGCTGGACGGACGGCGGAGATGAGAGAGAGAGTAGGTATGTACCTACTGTAAATTTATGTGTATACGTATACTTACAGGCTTAATAACGTTAACCAATACTTACGGGTGCTATATTATTTTACCAAGAGCCTCTCTATTTTATTTAGTACATCCTATGCTACGGAACACTTCACAGTGCTAGTACGAGTCAGAATTGGCCATTTATAATTTATAAGGAAGCAAAGATTTCGTTCATTGGCAATGTCATCCTATTTTTAGATATTGCTTTACAAAACAGAGTTTATTTTTAGCATGTCAAATATCTTATTACAAGTAAAACGATAAGTTTCACATAAAAATATTTCACCGACTCATAATGGCGCGATTGCGAGCAAATATGGATCGTGCATACCGCGGTGTCATTGTATGTACATTTTCGGTAATTTTAATTGCAAAAATAAATTATATGTTTTGTATTCGTTTTTTTTTATATATAAAATTAACATATTTAAGGTTTTTTTTACTACATGTAATTAGTATTTGCTACGTAAACAAAACGGAAATCAGTACATTAATTTTTGTTTTATTTCATTATAATTTTTATTTACTTACTCGTCCGCCTCACCAATGGATGGTCTATTGCTCCATACGTGTGGGAAGTTCGACAGCTAATGGAAACGGCTTAAGTCATTGTATTGTAGCCAATTTTCGGGAGACTTCAGAAATGATTTAATTAGAAATATCTTAACCAGTCCGCTTATTTAATCTGTAACTAAGTGTATAAATATCACAAAGTTTATGCTGACGACAGCTAAAACAATGTAATGAATTCTTTATCTCACTTTTTACACCGTCATATTTAATAAATACCGAAAATTCAATTATACGAATTTGATTGTAAATTCTTAACTGATAATCTGTGTTGAAATCGGCATACTTTTATGTGTACCAATTTTATTATAAACATATAGAATATTTTAAACTTTAATCATCCTATAATTATTAAGTATGACAAAACAATGCATTTAAAAAAGAAATACACATAGAAAACCGCCTTGTTTTAATATTTAGTTGTTTCTAAGTAAAATTGAGTAATGTTGAAGTTTACAGTTTATTATAGGTATGCGAATGGTTGTAAGAAAAACAGATGCGTCACGGATTACTTACAAGATTGCTCCGGGAGTTCTTGAGCGCTCGATCAACAGGTGGGCAGGCTCGGGAGTAGGTAGCTGGATAGGGGGACGTGGGGAGAGCTCAATGGGATGCGCAACTCCTGTATCCATGCGGTCTTAACGTAATTTATCGCTCCATAGGGATAGAATCTCAAGCTTTATCTCCACTCAATCCCCGATTGAAACTAGATAAAAATTGTTTTTTAAATCCACTATTGAAACTGGAAAACGATATTAATTTTAATTTCACGTTTGAATTTACTAATTTTTTTTTTAATTCTCCATTTAAATCTTCAAAATTCATCGAGTTTCCTAGCGTTATACGTTTGATGGAGAGAGATATCTTTTTTTTTTAATATTTGAATGCGAATTTCGGTACAAGTTGACTGCTTCCATGGCGCAGTGATTTACCGGAGGCCCCATGTTTGAATCAAGGGCCACGTAAGTGGAGTGTGGATGATGGTATTGTTTTTTGAATCCACCTATCTCGCTACCGACCTCAATGCCATCAGTTATATGTGAGAGCCAGATGTATTATTAATGGATATTATTAATCATAACTTAACATCGGATATAATTGATGTTATTTTTATCGGTAAGGGGTGAAAATTCGTCTTCGCATTCACCTGATGTTAACACATTATCGACTAGTGACGAATATGAAATTCTCTCATCTTGTTGTGTTTTTCTCGATAAGCTCACAGATTACTGCACAGGTTTTTTTTTAATTTTAAATGAAAGTGTAGAGTTAAAGAGCTGAATAATCGTCTGAAAGTGTCTCTCAATAGGCATCAGCTACAAAAGTCAGAATAACTGGCTAAATGTGGGCGAGCGGCGACGACGAAACGCCTAAAAATCGGCTACCGGTCGATAGTGTTAACCTCTTTAGGGACGTGTTTTAATTAACAAAAGAGAAATATAAGTACGAAGGCAGTGTTAAGTTATAATAAGAAAATTATAAATGTATCTGACATCAAATTATAAAAATTTGCCCATTGACGTGTCTTGGAAGATAATTATTACTATTTTTTAATTAAAGAAAAATCAGGAGCTCATTTTTATTATTGTATTTCACTTGCTTGGACGGAAGCCCCGCTACTAATAACTCTCTCATCAATTATTACTTCAACGTTGTGCAATTACAGATTCTCATACTTCGCTTTTAATATTATAAATTTCCGTCAATAGACAAAGCCCTATTTAACGTTCATGCAAAAAAATATTTTATATTGTTAGGCATTGAGATTTTTTTTGATTGTTTTGTTTCTACTTGATTTCGAAATTGTATTACATTAAATCTTATTAATAATTGCCTCCGTGCGTTATGGTTTATCTTTTACCTTGTAACCCAGAGATCCCGGGTCAGAGTTAACATCCTGAATGTCAATCTGCCGCCATAATAGCGTTGCTCTGTTTTGCTAGTCATATATGAGACAGATAGATTTTAGACGAAAAAGCTTCACCGCTTCTTCATTGTCACTTAACATCATGTGAAAGCGACGTCAATTGTTAGGTCAAAACGATAAAAAAAACCCTATTACTACTGCTTTTTTATATATTTATCAGCTATAAATTTCATTGAATAATATGTAGTTGTATTCACTTAATTGTGTTACTTTCCAATTAAGTATTACTGTAATCACTTACAAAAAAATCGTAAAAGATTTTTTTTTTCAGTATATATAAATAAGTACCTTTCACTCGGCTGTATCAAAATGGGTGGGCATTTAGCTTATCTGTATATTAACTGGGTGGGAAATCTCTAGTCCGTGATTGGCCAGCGTTAGTCACTACTACCGTATAGGGTATGCGCGCGCGCGGATCGTATTTCACTCGGCGCCGCCGAATGTTCTAGAACTGTTCACTAAGTTAAGAATATTAGAATTTAAAATTGTATTTATCAATATAGGATATAAATAAAATTTATATTTAGTATGCTTAGAATACTTTGAAATAGAATATATAATTATCAAATGAATAATAGTTACAATCCACCACAATATTAATTATTGAGCATAATTTCCAGTAACAACACCTTCTGAATATTTGATTATAAGTTGATAGTATACTAGAGATTGTAATTCCCCTCTTTGGTGTTTTGATTACATAACTGTATGTTATTATTTTTAATTTATTGTTTTACGATATTTGCTCTGTTAAAAAAAAATAAAAAATAATATTATTAACTACATTGAGAAAGAATTGTAAGTAAAATTAATCTTTCTGTTAAATTTGGCAAATGGCGATTTTAACTAGTTATTTAATTACCCACGGATATTAAAATTTGTTAAGCGATTTTGTGCAGCGTTTCTTACTTTATAATAATAATTATTATAAAGTAAGAAACGAGGTAAATAGGTTGTGCGGAAATTTTTATTGGATAAAAAGAAATAAATAATATTATGCCAACACCGAAATCGGTTCATTGCTAACCCAGAATTGTGAAACATTGATCGTAACGTAAACTATCAAGCGATTGGGAGCAACGGCGGACGTATCAACGATTAACGACTCGGTTTACAGACGTAAACCTTGCCGACGGTGAATACCCGTTGATTTGAAGTTTAGAAAAGAGCGTTTCCGGTTCGGTCCGACGTTCAAAAATTTGTCAGTTGCTCAATTATGTTTTTAACGTATTCTACACTTCGACATTATTCGTTGAAATATAGATTTTTTTGCAGTTCATAATAATTAAAGGATTATTATAAAATGTAATGTTAACTATGATGTTCTTTGTTATAAATGGGTTTGTACATATCTTGAGGAATTTCTACAAAGACAATCTCTATTTGTGTAAGAAACATTTAAATTGTTAATTTTCTTTGCATTTAATAATAATTGTGTATTTTGTGAAAGTATATTTTGTAAATTGTCTAATGACGCACATCTTCCAAAAAATACCATCGATCACCATATAATTTACATATATATTCATGGACATGTACATATAGGATGCTCATGAGAAAATGGTTCCTTCTCCAATTTTGCTGTAACATGCTATCACAGCATTCAGTACATTTTTTAATTCCACAACCTTTGACCTATGACCACGAAAATTTTAATAAGCAAATTATTCATCTTCAAATATATAACATAGTCATAACGTTGGTTATAATCACAGAATGTGATATAGAATGAAGGTAATATCTGTATAATTGCATAGTTAGCCAGACGTAAAGCATCAAACAAAATCTAATACGAGTCCTGAAACTTTTACTAAAGAGTACATCACGCAAACCGAGTCAGTACTGGACGCAGAGAAACAAAACAAATGGAGTGCGGCAGCCGCGTAAACAAAATAGAGGCAGGGGCCGACGAGTGACAGGCGGCCAGACGCGAAAATAGGTACGCCATAACATGGTTAGTTACGAAGAGAATTATTATCATACCCATATATCTCAGTTCATTGACTTCTATCCTCATTACAATTGTATATATTAAAGACAAACGCATTGTAATAAATATGTTTGTGTTTAACTATCTGGATTTTCGCTTGTAATATGGATATCTCGGTTCGATTCTCGGATTAATTAATTAGTGAAAATTTGATTTGTGATAAGATTCATACTAACTCGCCTATCTACTTTTAAAGTTAATCTGCTGTTATAACATCATTGCTGTGTTTTGTCGTCAGTTGCATTTGGGAGAGCAAGGTGTATTCTGTGCGAGCTACCCTCATCAAATACGGCCTTATTGTCACAAAATAACAAGCACAATTGACGTTAAGTAAAAAAAATTTAGTAATATAATGCGAAGAATGAATTTGTTTCTTTATACTATACCAACATCAAAATTGTTTTTTTGTTTATCATTATATTAATTATCAACTTGATTGAATGTAATTGTAATACTACCGGTCATTAAATTACTATGTAATCAACTTATTTCATAATGAGATATTAAAACGGATATCGGTTTAACGTACCCAATTAATTGGTGAAGTTGAAATATTGAAATGTTTATTCCGTGTAATCTATGACGAAACGTGAGCCAAATACGTCGGGAGGGCGGAGGGAGGGGGGAACGCCGTACATGGCGTGCGCCGGCGCAGTCACAATACAGTTGCGAACGAAATTATTTACGTATTATATACATATTGTATACATTTGATACTGTTTAATACTTTTAACACTTTCAGCTGCTAAAAATATCCAGAGCAACGGTTATACGTTTATTTTTAATATCAAACTACTACGGAAAATTGTTTTATCGGTAATGGACTAGCATTTAACCACGATTGACATATGTTAAGATGACAGTGAGACTGGAGATGGTAAAGCGTGCCCGCCTAGAATACTCTGGCTTTCTCGTGTATGATTGCCAGAAAACAAAATGAAATGTACTTTCCCACAAAAATCATAATCAAAATCAAAACGTTCTATGAAATGTTCGTGGACATACGTAATCAAAAATAGACGCAACAATTTGAGAACCTCCTTTTATAGTCGGTTAGCGATATGAATAGTTATCGTGTCGAGTGTACGCAGGGCGCTGGTAAGTTGGCGGGCGCGCGACGCCCCGCCCCCACGCCTGTGAGTGTTACGTGACGCCATCTAGTCTTTAACGTTCATGATTGTACCAGCACTTTGTATTGTGGCAACACTGAAACCATGTTTCTATATTTACATACTAATATTATTCACTATACCTCGAATACAAATTCATTTAAATTTACAATTATGAGTTGATTTGATAACGTCAATTCTTTTTACCCAACATTCAAACTTTTTTTTGTAGACCAGCTATTTAAAAGTTTTTTTACCACAAAGAATCCGTACTTATGAAAAAAATGCGAAAATTTAGTTTGACAGTCATGCTTTTTCGATTAAACAAAAAAATCTAAAAGTTTTTAAGCGTTATGATAAAAAAAAAATTATTTAGTTTTCATTTTTGATGGATTTATAGGTGAATTCAGATAATATGCCATCGTTTGAACTGTTATTCTGGCATAGCCTAGTAACAATGTAATGAGATATAATGAAAATTGGTGTGAATTTTAACGAATTAAAATAATAAATGGGAGATTACAATAAAATTAAAATTAGTAATTAATAAATTCAAAATAGGAACCCTCGTTCTAATATCATTATAAATGAACGATTCTTATTTTGAATTTAATATTAAAAATAGTTAATCACTGTCATCATTTAATTTATCTTATTCCATTCATTTAGGGTAGGCACAGTATGTATCCATACATTCCTCCATACACCTCTATCAGCCGTCATCTCTACATTTCTTCACACACATATCCCTCACTAAGCACTGTATGCATCTTTTAATCTGTCTTCTTCTCCCCGTAAATACTTCTACACTCAAGTTTAAGACCCGTTTAGTTTATTAAATAGTAAATTATTGGCCATTTTTGTTATTGTATAAAAATTATCAATAAATCTCTTCTCTCTTGTTATCGTTAAGGATGGATAATGAAACTGTGAGTAACCACCCCAACCCGTCGGAATGCCATATAAAGCAATAAAATAAACGATATAACCCAATTCGATTGTCAAGCGGCTCTGGTTTCTACTAGGAAGATGTAGCGGCGGTATATAGGTCGAGATACTGGCCGTATGCCAGCGCCTTAGTCACCGGTGCGGTGTGCGTCGGTGAGCGCGAAAGGTTACATTTCATTTGCGTCGCTTTTTCTCGCCACCTCGTTATTTATTGCGGAAAAAAATACATGTGACAAATCATTTTCCTTGGCCAACTGTTCGCCGCGGGACGCGCTTAGACGATTTCGAGATGGGCCTCGATCAGTGGCGCGCCTACTTGCCCGAAGAAATGTTCACCTAAATTATCAAAATTATAATGTAATGCGAGTTTTTCACCATTTTTAATATATTATCGACCGGTGACGAAAAAGTAATTCTCTCATCTTGTCATGTTTTTCTCGATAAACTCTTTACCGCACAGTTTTTTTTTTCTTTACATTTAAAAATGAATGTGTAGAGTTAATAAACAGAGTAATCGTCTAAAAGCTTGTCTATCAATTGGCATCAGCTACAAAAGTCAGAATAACGGGCTAAATGTGGGCGAGCGGCTACGCCGAAAAACCTAAAAATCGGCTACCGATCGATAAAGTGTTAACATCGTTATCAGCTTGTTTACATTCAAAATCAAAATATACTTCATTCAATTAGGCCTTTGTAAGATCCTTTGAACAGTCGAACGATTCTTTCATCCGTTTCGAAGATTTGAGATCTCCCGAGAAGAATCTGACAAGAAACGCAGAGGAATTCTTTTAGTCTTTTACTCGCGGATTTTTGTCATTCAATTAATCTTTAACTAAATAGTAACTCCCACTCGAAGCATTTATTACAAGTTTTTTAAAACTTCGCATGTGCAGATCCAAAATATATTTAGGGATCATTAAAAAGCATGCAGTATACCCTACAAAGGAGTTCTTTTTTACCCGAATTAAGCAAAAAAAAAGGAATAAGATATAGTACCAATAAAGATTGCTCAGTTTTGGATCTACATCATTGGTGTAATAACGCTAGTCGGGCATTTTGGCTTGAATATTCCGCTACATTGAGAGGCGGAATAATAAGACATAGCAAGATATATCACGATTGTGGTGTAAATATCTTGACTAACACTTCAGTATCCCATATCATTTACATCATGCATATTATATATCACTGAAATCAAAAATCATTGCAATGAAAAATCAATGAAAGTTTGCCGTTCGTTTGGTTTATTAAATAAATGACTTTTAGTTCCACGTTGTAGATATTTCATTACTAAATACAATTATAAGCATAATTTGCGCTTTTTACAAACTGGCGGGCAATCACCTGATGGATCTCCACTTGAGCGGCTTGTGCCGGGTGTTTTATTTTCAATTTTAAAATTTTTAATATATTGTGATATAAGTATATATCTCTTATATGGAGAACCGTTATTTTTTTTTTCTTAATTTAAGGATTGTTAATTAATAAACAGTTGAAATTTATGCAGCGAAAACAAAACTGACCTAAATAATAACAATAAACTTTATTAAGTTAATAAATAGCCAAGAGCGTGTCAGACTCGAACCACGATGGGTTCAGTACCATAAACACGTATAAAACTACGATTCTTTAAATTATAATTTTAAATTTAATATTTTATTTTATTTTTATTATTATAGCAGCAATAGGTATACCTAATAATCTATGAATCTATAATAATAATAATAATAATGATAATCTGTGAACATTTAATCTTTCTTTCTATCACTGTTTACAAGATAGAGCCGGCTGACAAACGTACGATGGAGTCTCAGTAAGAAGGGCTGTCACCTTTTGGGTACTGAACCTTTAAAAAATTTATGTATTACTCGATACTCACATCGAGTAATGCGTTATTGGAATTTTTAACTCGCAGCGTAATGTTTCTAAGACTTGTGATCAATGACAAAATATTGGAACTGCTAATAAAATCAATGTTTTTCTGTTAAAAATAACAAAAGTTATTACATGTAAAGATAAACCTTTTGGCTTAGTTATTACCGGGACTTTCATTACTTTATTAACAATTGACTGTTTTTAGTACTTTGATACAGTGTAGTTTATTGAAGATGTTAGGTTCGGAAGAGAAAATGATTAAAATATACAATAGGTTACCGATAATTTCTCAAATCAGGTTTTATAATATCACTTTAAAATTTTTACTTTAACGTTAAGTAATACAAAATAATTAAAGATCGAATAGAACCGTTTAAGTTCAGATTTAAAACAATGAAAAGTTTCGAAATTACTTACACAACTTCGACAATATTTATCGGGACGTCCGAACGCCGCTATGCTTCACATGACAGTGAACCAGTGTACTGCTGCTGCTGCTGGATTCGATGAAGTTTGCGCTGTTAGTCTTATTGACGACTATTACAGCTGTATCGAAACTGGCTCGCGAATCCGGTGATTCGCGAGCTATCTTGAACCTGTGTATATAGAGGTACCCGCATTTTTAAACAAAACAAGTGATCGATGGGGGGGGGGGGGGGGCGGGGTGCGGAAGAAAAGGGGTTT
>DWQX01003490.1:0-17641 GCA_018245475.1 Pharmacophagus antenor
ATCTTACTACTATAAAGCAATTTAGTTCTACATACCATCATGTACAATTGTGGTTTTGCGTTATTTTATGTTATAAAAAATATGGCATGTCGCTATTTCAACACTAAAATCGAGTTCGGTTTTTTATACCGTTAACGTAAAGCAAGCTGTCTGATGATCAGCTAAGGTACACAATTCACAGCTATTTACCATTGTCACACATAGTTGTAAATCTTGTACACAACAATGATAATATCATATTATCTTAATAATATATCATGTTAAAAGAATGAAATAACACTTTAAAGGATATAATAAAACAGCAAATAAAGAATTGTATATTACTTACGTTGAACATTTCCGAAGATATGAGAGATATTTATGCTTCTCATATTCGCCCATTTCTATTTCTTTTAATATCACTAACGTGGCAAACAGGCATACCACCCGTATGATGGTAAGAGATCAACTTACCCAATGTTATTCAATTAAAGTGTATTTATAAACTTATAAAGACAAATATCTCAAAATAAGATGAAATAATAAAACATTTACCGATGTAAATAGAAACATACACAAGTCGCTCTACACTCGGGAATACGTGTCCTATGCGAACTTATTTTATCGACGAAAAAAAAAAAAAAAATTCGTCAGACGCGCAGTCGGTGTTTGTGAGCAAAAGTCAGCCATTAAGAAAATAATGTGAAAATGTCGCGCTGTACACACGGCCACAAACAACAATGAGCCGTGAAGTAAGCCGCGGCGGAGGGTTATTTTAATGTGATTGGCGCGGGCAGCATCCCCCGTCTCGGCTACAGTCGCGCCACTGCATTATTAATGTATCCCTTGCATGTTATACACACGGCCAATCCGGATCGCGAGCGAATTTTCAACGCATAAATCTTTGTAATTAACGAAAAAAACAAATCAAAGATCATTGTAGAGACATATTTTATAAAATGGTGCCGTAATAAATAAATTAAATGTCATATTTTATTTACTTTTATAAACTGGTGTATAAAATTGGATCAACATTTATTTACAAATCGGGGATTTGTTTATGTGAATTCTATTGTAATTCCTTCTATTTAATATTAATTCAAATAAAATATGTTACGGACAAAATGAATATTTTAACTTTAAAAAGAGTTTTTAGTTTAGTTTTTGCATTTCATAAATACAATATAATATATTTGAATTTGCACTGCTAACGTAATCTTTTACTTCGCTCTATTTGTAACAGTTACTTTCCTTTTATTTTGTTTTTGTTATGCAATAAAATCGATTCTATTCTTTTCATAAATAGCTTGTCATAGAAATATTAACATTAAATCTTCATTACATTTATCTGTAGAAACTTATATTTAATGACTCTTTGATCCTATGTGACTGGACCAGTATTTTGTTTTTGTAATGACAAACCCATTCTTAAGCGTAATAAAAGAAATTCAACCTTTTAAGTGTTAGCAGATGTTTTCGAGTTATATTTTTTGCTGTAATTCTTTACTCTAATGTTAATTTTATTGTATTGTAAATCGTTTCTTATTCGTAATTTAAAATCTATCGTTTATTAATTGTTGTATTTTTTATTTACAGCAAATTAACTTACTACAGATCTTACTTTTTCATTGTATATATATAAAAGATAAGATAATTAATAAACGTAAAGCAACACAATAGCTAACAAGGGCCGGTTTCCTAGATATCTATCTTGTTGTTGGTTTCTAGTGCTTCTTTTATTTTGTTATCAGGATTAATGTCGCTTTCAACTCGATTTCCATCAATTCGCTCGCCGTCCGCCAGCTCGCTGTATCGCGATATGCGCGCTCGCTTCGCAACTAATTATTTCCCTGCATTTAGGAATTCCCTTTGCATCGTCAAAGTCAATGAAAATATTAAATAACTTTACGAGACGCCGGCTCTTGTCAAATTTTACAGGTATTATTATAACAGCGAAAGAGTAATTTGATCATAAACTAAATTTTAATTTTTAACTTTGAAGATAAGTCTACATTTTTTCATTAGTAATATTTGTTTATTTACAATCTAGTAATTTCGTATTAGTAACGAAATTAATACTTTTACTAACGTCAAGCTGTATGAACTATAACATTCATTTAATTTTGTTATGGCGGCAGATTGACGTTGTCAGTGGTAAGTAGGCACGGGAGATGCAACCCTACCATCATCCAAACGTCACTACACATGTTGCCCTGATATCAAACCAAGATCCTCCATGTTATGAAGCAAGCAGTAGACCACTGCGCCACTTTTGCAATTAAAACAATGACGGTGAAACTCGGACATGTACAAATGTACAACATACAAAGCTTGTTATTAAATTAATAATTCTCTAGACACTACATCCCAATCGATGGTACTCTAAATAGTAAAGTATTTAGTTATTCGCATATTTAACTGGATGACTACACACTATTGAATATGCAGCGACGTATGAGGTCATAATACAAGTATATGTGGCTTTGTTATATTTTCAAATTCACAGTTCACAGGAAATTCAACGAAGAGTAAACGCAATTGTCTGCGGAACGTCGATCCACTTTTGCTTGTAACAATGATTTATAAATTATTATTTCTTCAGCAGCTGTTAATAGTGCAACATTAGAATAGATTGGTTTTTATTGATCATCGAATAACTTTTTTAGTTATCGTAAATTTAACGAAATGTAAACCTTAATTTTCTGCGGAACGTCGACGATTTTTGCTTGTAACAATGATTTGTAAATTATTACTTCATCAGCAGTTGATGATAGTGATATATGGGAATAGATCTGTTTTATTGATCATGAAATTACTGTTTTATTTAGGGTTAATTATGAACCTTAGTGCTTAGCTATTCATAGCCGTCAGCTATAGTCGTGAATATGCAATATTAACATCTCCCCAGGTTCCAGTACGTGAGTATGCAAATTAGCATTGCAGCTTCTTATTCGTTCAACCTTAGACATTTTATGCGAGCAAAAATGTCTGAACTACTCACAGTTCTTTTAAATTTAATTCGGAGAGAAGTTTTTAACGTGCTGCTCTTTTATTATCAGTAATCAGCTAACAATTGGCCTCAATTAACATACGATGTTCAGTGACAATAAGGCAATAAATTTTGAAGCGTGTTCGACACTGACGACTTGACGACTGCCAGATAACAGAAAGTCGGATGCAATAGTAGATTGTCATTGACAGTGGCAGCCAACTTGGCGGGATTGAAAAGACCACCACTCAGATTTTTTTTTTAAAGGAAGAGTAAACGAGCGAACAGTTCACCCCAGATGAAGAGTGATCACCGTCGCCCATAGACAGCCGCAACACTCGGTGAGTGGCACCTGCGTTGCCGACTCCGCTAATATTTTGGCCTCGGAATCAAAACTGAAATTTGTGTTACTAGGTAAGAGGTAAACCAACTGAGTCACGGAGGATGTCAGTCTCTCTAAAAGTCTCTCGAGTGAATAGATCACATAATCATATTATCATTTCATTTAATTTGTACTCTTTCTCACTTGTCTAATACGCTATCCATTCAACCTTTCATAGCCCCTTAGCGAATGCAGTACACAATATTTCCTTAATATTATAAAAAAAATATGGCACATTCGCGGGTCATCGGTCAAAGCGTACTTACTGTGCTGCAGTTCATTATTCAAATATAACAAATGGGTTTTTTAATGGGCAGTCACTTCGCGTAATACTCCCGCAGAAACTGGTGTGCAGTGATGCATTGAAAATTAATGTAAAAAGGTTAAGCACTTCATGGTATCGAAATGGAACGATCTAGAAACGAGCATGCGATTAAAATGTCATTTACATTCTTAAATTGCAACAAAAACTAAAAGTGTGAGTTTATTTTCTTTTTTTTTTTAATCAAATCAATGATAGTTCATGTATTCAGTTAGAGGCATTTTTTGACAGTCACATTTTTTGTGTAAGCATACCCTTAGGTAGACGGTAGTGTATAAAAATATTTTGAACCGTCTTCGAGACGTTGTGGTACATTGGGAATGATTGATTTGGAAAAGTAAATTCTTTTAGTAAAGAATGAAAGGTGGTAGCGTTTTTAAAACTACGTGTTTGTACGATATTAATGATTCTTAAAGCTTCATTAAAAGTATATTTAATGTTTTTATAATAATTTGAATAAATATCCAAAACTTAAGGGTGGGTATGAGAGAAAACTGTGTTCAAACGTTTCTTTATTTTACTGATTTTTCTTTTTGAATTAATTGAATATTTAGGAGGAAACTATCATCCAAACTCACACATCGATCCGCGCAACGAAATTTATACTGTTATCATTGGACACTTAACACTTCATCGACCGGTAGCCGATTTTTAGGCTTTTCGTCGTCGCCGCTCGCCCACGTTAAGCCCGTTATTCTGACTTTTGTAGCTCAAGCCTATTGAGAGACAAACTTTCAGACGATTGTTCAGTTCCCTACCTCTACTCATTCATTTTAAAGTATAAAAAAAATCTGTGTCATAAACAGTTTGTCGACAAAAACACGACAAGATGAGGGAATTTCTTTATCATCACCGTTCCATAATGTCTTCACACGGTATGAATCGCTCATGAGATTACTCATATTTCGCTCGCCATCTCTTATGCACAAAAAATGATTGATTCTAAAACTATTCTTACAAATTCTCATTTTTTTTTTGTTTAAACAATTATCGTAATTCGTGGAAGACATCTACTTTCTGTATTTGAAACTTTCACAACACTTGCGTCGTAAATAATAAAAGTATGATGATTTCAAGCGTATAATCTTAGCCAGAAACGTGCGGTCTTTAATGTGTTAAGACAAAAAGCGTTTGACGGCGGACCGTTTTTAAATGACAATGGAAATAATTATTGGTCCGATGGAATTCTGTTCGGGAGGCGCTTTCAGTGGGACAATGCGGGCGGTGCTATTGTCGACATGGAAATCTAATTGATCCGAGAGCGGTATTAAACGTTGATAATTACATCGTGTAACTACGCTTACTATACCTCGTAAAAACATAGATGATACGTCATTTGTACTTACGTATATCAGAGAAATATCTCCTAAAAGGCAAATAGAGATTTTCGAGAAATTCATTCAGTAATCAATTAGATCTTTTGTTTGAACATAGGCGTGTTTAAAAAAAAAATGTTAGGAAAAATACTTCTATTTTATTTAACCCTTTAAACTAATTGCCGGAAGCAGCCGCATCAGTTTCGCAAGTAGTGACTTAAATTATTGGTACAATCGGCGCTTAAATGCGCCATAGTACGTCGGTGGTAAGCCGAAAAGCTAGCTTAAGCAATAATTTAAAGTTAATGAATCCTATCTCCTGAATCCCTGAATACATGTGCCTCTCAAATATGACTGCTGAAACACAGCAATGCTGTTAGGCCGGCACATTGATATTAAGAGTGACAGCTAGCCAGGTGGATTGGATAAACCACAATCCAATCTCCACTACCGCTGCGGCACGGAAATCGAACTCGGGACATACACCAACGCGCCATAGAATTGGAGTATCGGTCACCACGAGCGCGTCGCCACCACGACCTGCGACGGCGTTTCAATGAAAACAAACAAACACCATTTTTTTCGGCGTTCGCGTGTATTTTTCATTATCATAGTTTAACAAAAGCCCAGCGTCGCTAGATAAAAGGCTTGATTAATCGCTTACAAATATACCAACGGTCACGTAACACGACTCCGCGCGGCAGCCCGCTCAATTATTCGTCGAGTTTTAAAAAAAATGTATATACCGTTGAATTTTCACTAACACAGCGTCGTTATGAAAATTTTTTATTTTTCCTATCGCAGTACTAACACACATTTCTTGTCGTAGTAATATTTAATTAATAAATTATTATTAATTCACATTCGATGTACATATATTTATTGTTTATTTTGTTCATATGGCGGGTTTTTGTACATTGACGACGATATAACGTATTTATTTCAGATTAAACTCTGAAATAAGAATAGATACGTAAAGGCGTAGTTATTTATTTAAAGCTTTAATGCACTAATGTGTACATAAGGTGAACTTAACGCCGAATGACGTTCTCCGCCAGTCTACCTTAGGTTCATGCAGAGATGAATATAAATATGGGGCGCGTAAAAAAAATAATAGAGAATAAAATGATAAAATAATAATAATATAAATAAAGATGAGAGAGAGGGCGAGGTAATACACATATAAGTGAGATGACAATTTTTAAATATACATACATATTAATATATATATCCTTGCATAAAAATAATAATAGTTATATTTCCACTTGACAAATTAATTTCGCATTTTAATTCCGTAACATAATAAAATCGTACACGTAAGCGGTCCTTTCCATCGGACGCACACATCAATAGCTTCGCTTATCTAAAGAAAGCTCCGCGAGTACAAAAAGTCCAGTATACCAGCCGGTAAACAACTCGGTATTGTACCGTATTAATCATATGCCAGCTCATTAACAAAAGCCCTTATCGCGACCGTACACGTTTTAATGATACTTTAAAAGGGGCGTTTACTATACGAATATCGTTCTCTTCATATTTTATCGACTCCAATGTTTCAACGGGAGCTTTTAATGTATGTAGACACGCGAAACTTGGTGATTAAAATTAATAAAATTAGTTCCGTATTTTCGGACAGGGGACGGCGGTGTTCCATCCTAAATGGTACGTCGTTCCAATGGGTCCCGGGTAATGAAAGGGTTGATGATTCTTGATTTGTGATAGGCGGCACTTTATCGGACTTTACCCTGAGCGTTGCGATTTAATCAGCTACTAAATTAATAACTTTCCAGGGTTTTTTTTTTGTTAATGATATTTTTTTTTGTGAAATATGTTACTCGAAGTAAACGGCTCATTAACTAAGCAATTTTTATTATTTACAGTGCCTTGCTTAGTGTACAAGAAAAAAGATTTTTCAATGATAAATCATTTTTATTCATTTACTTTTCCTCGTGTATAATACGTTACTGGGATATAGAACATCTTGTCTGCGTCAGTGTTCCGGCCCACTACATGGGTCTTTAGGAGAATAATAAATAGATTGTTATTAGGCTAAGGCGACTTATCATCAACGATTACTTCACTTAACATCAAGTGGGATGGTAGTGAAGCAATAATCTATAAATCAGAATAGAATATTCTTTATTGCACACCAAAATATAAATCCAAAAACACAAGTAGATCATAATAAACTGCACAATGGGCGGTCTTACTGTTAAAAGCATTCTCTTCCGGACAACATTTAGATGGAAAAAATTTATACTTTAGTTTGTTGTGGATATAATGGGATGATATTTCTTGTTTGCCATAAAAAACACAGATACACATATATATATGGCTAGCTACCTCCCTCAATTTTATTTTGCCGTCACAATAATACTATTGTGCTCCGGCAATCGTAAATGAGACAATCAAAATTATTCTGAGCAAACACGCTACACCATATGCGGCCTCGTCGACACTTAACATCAGGTGAAGTCAAGGTCAAGTGTTACTGCATATATGATAAAAAAGAACTGTATTATAGTTCCAAACGTTACACGCAATAGCCTGACTGTAGTGTATTGATTAGCCTAGGTTGTCACATGGGCCTACGTCACGAGTCAGTCGCGTGGCGGCAGCCGGACTGCTTGAAGAGTGTGGCTGTACGCGCGTTGCGGTGTTGGTGAGCTGTAAAATGATCCTTAAACAATACAATACATTGACAGTTACTAGAACTGTTAACGTTGTGAACTGTTTGGGAGTTAAAGTCATTAGCACCTCAATTTTCGTTCCCGCCGTTGGGACTCGGGGCCTTACCTCACTAGAAGAGTCATGGCTATCATCCGCCACGCTAGCCGAACGCCAGTTAGGAAAATAAATATAAAAAATAGTATTACTAGTAATATGACGACGGATATTAAATCTATGGAGATTCTGTTACTATATATTATGATAAAAATAATGCGACTCCATAACCATTCGCAGGCATTCATTAATAATAATGATATAGCAAATATATGCATGTTTACAGAAATAAACAGTTAAGTACAGAGTATAAGAATATAAAAGCGAGTTTATCGAATTTATGAAGAGAATTTTTTAATAAAAGGAAGTGCCCATAAAATATTTACGAAATTGAATGGAGATACGTAAAACGGTCCTTTATTAAGGATGAGAGATAGGCCAGTTGGCAGTATGAAACCCTGTATGATAAATATTTCCTCAGCCGATAACACTATTCCCACGCCTACGGTTTATCAATAACACCAAAAGGCCCTTTAATATTGCACGGAAGCAGCCCCAAAGTGAAGATATGCTGAATATTTTATTCGGGAACGCAAAGAGGCGAACAAAGAAATTCGAGTTAGATCGGGGCCTAAATAAACGCACCAGCCACTACGACTGTCATCACTTCCTCGAAGTAACGAATTATTCGAGTATCGTTCGAGTTTTTGACGACTTCCGTGCTGCAGTGGTTTATCCGTTATTTTTAAACGCAGACGTGCCTGCTTAAATTCTCCGTTCATGGGAGTAGTTGAAGTATGGAGGGCGGTAAGATTTTCCGAATCCGACCGGCTATCTAGCACTCTTAAATGTTTATCTGCCATAACAGCATTGCTGTGTTCCGGCAGTCATAAATGTGAGAGCCAGAAGTATGCTGGGTGAACACGCCTTACCATCGGCATACGGCCTCATTGTCAGATAAAATCGAAGTCAAGCGTTAGCCCATAACCAATAAAAAATATACAAATACTGGCTTGGAATGGCTTAATATATCACGAATTGATTTATAAAACCCGATCCGTACTCGAATGAAGTGAACGGGTGGTAGGATCAGCACTGTTTCACCAGGTCGCTACCGGCGAGGGCTACGTTATTATTTATTTAATTCACTTGAAGGCCAGCAGCAACTAGATAATTGTTAGTCTAAAATACGGTATGAAAACGCGTCCGGCGCTCGCAAAATACGATCGCGACGAGAAGATTTACAAAGGTCTGCAGCAAATTTAAATATTAACGTTTTATGTACACGCCATATCGTCGTAATGATCTTATAAAATATTAATGAAGTGCTAGTATTCGGTTGTAATGATAAAAATTATTGTAGACTACATTTTATAAATTATTATAATTACTTCTGTGATGCACTGATATTCCGGGACACATGTATGTTAAAGTTTTTCAAAAACCCATACTGTAAAAATTTCATTCATATTTGTAATTTAATTGTTTATATATATTTATGGAAAAGGACGTAAAAAGAATGTGAATACAGGACATAAAGTATCAAAAGAAAGTAAAATAGGTGCAAAATCTAATCACAAGAAAATGAAAAAAAAATCTTAACACGAAGTAAGAGGACGAAGTTTTATTTAGTGATACAACAGTCGTCGGAAGCACCAGTCTCCATTCTCAACTGCTTGATCTTTGGCTAAAGCTGAATATTACTTACTTTTTCATAAGCAATGGACTAACACTTAACATTTATTTAACATGATGTTAAGTAGCATTGAGGCATTAGATAGCGCTTACTTGTATGGCTGTTGGAATATAGCAATACTCTTGTGGCAGAAAGTTATCAAGGGTGGTAACTTGCCAGGTGAGTTTGTAACTACCACCATTAGACTGCCCCACACGTGATCCCGAGAATTTAATTCGAGATCTCCATGCTGCAAGACAAGCAATAAACTACCACGGATGCAGACAAGTAGAATGTTTTATATATTCTTTTAAATATCCAAGAATTGTGCAGTATTCATATATTGTAATATCTAACTGTGAACATGACAGTTATCATGAAATAAAAAAAAAACGAATAATTCAATACAACTTAACTCATAATCAGCTCGTACATGCAAGACACAAATTGGATAATTTACGATACGCTGTCCCATTCATTTCAACCCTACTCTTCAAAAATTTTAATAAGGGCCCTTTTGATGTTGATTTTTTTTATTAAATTACCACCACACCACCCGCGGGCTATCCGCTCCGTCAATTGACTAGCGACAAGTACCTCCCCTATTCAGCGGTGGAAAGTCTTATACTTGGAAATGTCTGGCTCCTGCAACGGTCTACACTAAAGGAATTATAAAGCTGTGAATAGGATATTTCATTCCATTGAACATGTGCGGAGACAGAGATTTAACTAAATGTAAAGTGTAAAATTTCTAATGAATGTGTAATAACTCTAGTAGACACTCGAGACTTCATTACGTGCAGTTGAAGAGTTCTGACTTGTAACTGTATTATCTTTGATTCTAAGTACCTGGTTAATGAAATTTTAGCTTTTTATAAGAATTCAATTTTTTTTAAATTACCAATTATTCGAATAGAATTATTTATTGTCTAATAATATCATTAAGTTAAAAATAAATAAGCAAATCTGATTAAATAGATTAGTTTAAGGTGCTAATTAAGAGAAATTCACAATTAGTAGGCAGGTAAGAATTATGATGGTTTAGTTTAAATGTAGTATATTTAAACGTATATTATCCATCAGTTAATACTTTGATAGTTACAGTTAGGTCGATGTTATTGGGCGACGATTCTGAACCCATAGCATAAAATCCAGTTGGATGTGTATAACATATAATCGGACTAAGTCGCTTTCCTTGTGGGAGACCCACGAGTAAGTCCAGCAGTTAACTGATTTTGGTAAAAATATCAGATAGTATTTAAAAATTTTCTCATAACATATTTCAACATTATCCTTTATTTAAAATTGGTATTATAAAACTCTATGAAAAATTCCAACTGAATACAGGAACTAATTACTTGTGTCAGTATTGTGTTTGCAAGATCCTTGGTTTGTCAATATATTTTAAGCGGTAAAGATTTATCATGGCTTACGCATTGATAAACCTCTACCGCTTAAGATGAATCTGGTATTATAATACCATCACTTTGAACAAGATTAATTTTCCTACACTATTATGGTCTCTTCGTTATTTAATATTATTTGAAATTCGTAACCATTGTCAGTCTGTGTCAGCCTATGTCAGCCTGTGGACATAGGCATTGCCCAATGCCTGAATCACAATCACTGAAATTCGTAAATTAAAACATAAATACAAAAGCAACTTTATGAGCAATAAAAGTGTTTCAAGTTTAACATCTCAATGATCCATTAAAAAAATTCTTAATCCAATGGTAAGAAAGTAAACTTGGAGAAATGTAAGAGAAATATTATTCAACCTTTGGTATCTCAACGAGTCTTGATTAAATTTTTATCCGTCGACGCTCCAATTAATTTTCCAGATTTCCTAACGTCTCAGTCCGTCCTCGCGCTGGATGTCTGAAGTTTCAGGGTCAAGATTTGAATAGGAAATTAATTAAACGCAAATGTTTCGCCCTCATTTCTGTGCTTAGAGAGACGTCTTCTGTGTAATCTAAAAAGTAATTGAAATAAATAAGATCTGAAACAGTTTCATGCATAGGCCGACTTTCGGAATAAGCTGCGGGGTTTATTTTAACTCGTGAATGATATGAAAAACTCTCTAGTTCATAAAGGACGTCTTTGTAGAAACTTTTATAGGCAGCATTCGAATAAAAGAAAACTGAAGCCTAATTAACATTTGTAATTATATTAATGCGATGTATGGCTGTAATTAAATTAAAAACATGTTACGCTGCTTAAACTGACTGTGTGTAGCAACGCCTAACAATTTGATTTGTAATACGGAGCTCCCTAGTTCGATTCCGATATAAAAAATTAGTGGAGTTTATTAAAATTTTTGGGCGAACAGTTGGCTTCAATTTCATGCATAATTAGATTTATACAGTTTAATTCTACAATCATTTATTACGATTTATATATATATTATTACGATATATATAATTTTTATCGTTTATGAGCTAATACTTGACCTCGATTTCACCTGATGATAAGTCACAATGAAGCCTTAGATGGTGAACCGTAATCGGCCAGACACATCTGGCTCTCACATGTACGACTGCCGCAACACGGCAATGCTGTTATGGTGGCAAATAGACATTGAGGGCGGTAGCTGGCCAGGCGGGCTTGAAAAACTCTACCACTATCCAAATACTGTTATAAAAGTTATATACATGTAACACTAACCGTCATACGTCCCCTTCTATTGGGCGTGAATTTATGATTAGTTCTCCTCTAGTACACCAACTTTTTAATAACTAGTTTCATTGAAATTTTAACTCTCCCCTTTGCCGCCTTAGGGACGGATTTCAAAAAACTCTCAGTGGATACTTACACATCACAAAGAAAACATCCTCCAAGTTTCATATCTCCAGGAGCAACGATTCAGGTCGTGCAATGGTATGTATATAAAGAATCGGTCAGGACTTTGAATTTTTAAAGTACCTATATAAATGGAGCTATAGAATTAAATTCGGATGATAAATATAATTTTCTTAAATTAAATTTCCTGACTTAATTTGTTCCCCAATCTCCGAAAAAAAAAATAATAAAAGAAATAAAATAAAAAAAAGGATCAAGATGTTTTTGAACTTCATTAAAATAACTACAATCTTTAATGTGAATCTGCCGCCATAGCGGCATTGATTTGTTCCTGAAGATAAAAAGAGAGCCAGAAGTGTTCTGATCGATCACGCATCCACATCGACGGCGGTATTTTCACTTAAGTGATAGCTCATTATCCATAAAAATTAAACATATAATTTATTTTAAATTGTTACCAAACGTTATTTCGTAGTGTGTTAGTACGAAAAGTCCACGTCGAATTATTATTACGTAACAATTACTTCAGGTATTGACAACCTTTTTATGAATTGGGTCGGCTTTATGGAGTTATTATGTTTCTAGAAATATTCACGTGGCTCATATATCGTTTAACGGCATATTCCATCGATGATTAAATAGCGGAACGTAATTAGATTGTGTTTAGAAATGAAATGAGTTTTATATCGTTATTAGAGACGGTCGTAATCCTGAAATGTCGTAGTATTATTTAAGCTTCGACGATACGATGGCGACACGATCTGTTTTGTCGAGTTCATTATGCGACATTTCAATCGGAAAATCTGATCTCAATACCGCTGCTACTAATTATATTGAAAAAAAAAAATACATTCAGAGTTGTTGTACTTAGTATTGAGTCATTTATGAAATAAAGTCTACGTAGTTATATGATAATAACGTGAGATTGTACGATATTAAATTTTTTTTTCACAATTTATAAAGTAATTTTTTAGTTAAGATATTCATTATGTATACTTTCATTAGCTAACCATTATTTATTATTACCCTTTTGTCATAACACCTATTCGAATGTTTTTTGTCACAACGCTTTATGTCGAAATGAATTTGTTTTGTACATAACGTTATCGAGTCGAGGATCGAGCTCCGCTGCGGCACCTAGCGGCGCAGTCTCGACTCACCGGCGGCGGTCTTATTTGACTAAATTAATCAGTCCGACGTTAGCGTCCCGGTAGCTGCGCTAACAGGCACCCAAAGGTCTACAAAGGTCTGAGGCGTTTTCGCTTATTTATGAGCTCACTCAAAGTGCACCTACGAACTGTATAGAGACTCCTGCAGTTTCAACTTTACAATAACCGGTCGCTCTATTCGCGATATAAATTGTTAGCATGTTCATTAAATAGCTAATTTATTAATAATACTACTATATTATTATTTGATAAGCAACGTAGTTTCGACACCCCGAGTGTCGCGGCCGTCTATGGACGACGGTGATCACTTTTCATTAGGTGACTCATCACTCGTTCGCCTACTCGTCCACATGAAAATGATAAATCTTATCTTATAATCGCAACTCAAAGAACGAGTACTTTTCACATTGTCGACATTGAAACAAATTGGTGACTCTCACGATTATATGCAACGTTAAAGTACAGATTAATATGTAAACAGAGCCGCCGCCGCCTCAGGTGATGGCCAGATTAGCTTCAGAGGCAAGAGCCGCTCCCCGACGGTCCCTAAGTGAAACGTGGGTCCTGTTTGCTTACGTCTACGCGGAATTGTGTATATTTTAGCTTAGTCATGTGTTGAATGCAATGGATGAACTATATTAATATAGTACCACATTAAAACCAATTCTGAATTATATAGTACCACTTCAAAACTAATTCTGAACTCACAATTATGTTGTTTATATAATTATACATTTGTTTCGTATACGGAAATTAACGCATTTTATCAAATATTATATAACAGGTGCAGTGGGCATCAGTTGTCGTCGGCGATATTTCTCGACCGATAACAAATGTAGGGCCTTCAACAAAAAAAAGCCTACTCCTTCCTTAAAGGTCGATAACGCAGTTTAAACTCCCCGAGTGTTGCGGCTGTCTATCACTTTCCATCAAGTGAACCGCTCGTTCGTTTGCCTATTCTTCCTATGATAAAAAAAAAACTTTACATCTATAACAATAACTTACGTGTACCGTGACGTTACATATAGAAAGTAGTTCTTTACAGAATTTAGTTAACAGCCATATTTTCGTATACAAATATAAATTTAAAAGTCGACTAACAAAATATTTATGTGTAATATTAATTTTAACAGCAAAGCAATTTATATACGTCGGAACTCTCAGAGTTATGTAATATTATAAACAAATTCAATGAACATCTCGCAGACCGCTTTTCACGTCGTCAAAAATGCATCGCAAACGCGAGATCTTGTGAAACTAAATTGAAATCCACGAGGAAGTCAATCGGCGGGGCACACGGTGGCTCTCAAAGGACTCGCTTCAAGGATATAACAGATATCTTTTGAAGGTTTAACTCTCGGCGCATACGAAATCTATGTATACGTCCTAATCTATGTATATGATACTAATCTATCTATACGTCGAGATATATTTCAGGCATTACTATGATAAACTATTGATGACATTTCATCGACTTGTAGCCGATTTTTAGGCTTTTCGTCGTCGCCGCACGCACACGTTTAGCCCGTTATTCTGACTTTCGTAGCTGATGCCTATTGAGGGACAAACCTTCGGACGATTATTCAGTTCTTTAACTCTACACATTCATTTTTAAATAAAAAACAAAACTCGTGCGGTAATCAGCTTGTCGAGAAAAACACAACATGATGAGAGAATTTATTTTTCATCACCGGCCGATGTGTTAACTTAGACTAAGGCAAAATCGGCGGGATGACCATGCTTTTATCATTAATAATTAAAATCTTGGCCTTTCTTCCACACGATGTTTTGCGCAGAACTTTTTAATAAATTATGTTACCTTATAAATGTGCTGAAATAACAGACGCGTTATATTTAACTTTAATAACGAAATAGCGAGATAAGTTTTCCGTGAATTAAGTAAAAAAACCCGTTTTTTTTTTAATGTATGAAATAGATACCGAATTTTTTAACTTGCTCATGTTAGTCGCGTTACGGTTTTTTAACCGGTCATGTGCTAACTTGGCCTCGATTTCACTTTATGTTGTGACGACGAGGCCGTAGATGGTGAAATGAGCTCGCCCAGAATACATCTGTCACTGCCGTGGCACGACTGCCGGAACACAGTAACGCCATTATGGCGGTAGAATGACAAACGCTAGATTTACCGACACATATTTATTATTTTCGTATCTGTATTAGTTTTGTGCATTGCTGCATTCATATTTATCCTGTTTCGCAATTAAATATATAGAACAATGTTGCCAGAAGCGGTAAAAAAAAATATATCAAACGCATATCAGTATACGTGACTTCTTACATAGGGTCGTCCAGTCAAAATGACTGGTCCGGTAAATCTAGTGTTAAATGTGATATCTAAGCGGACAGTTTCGTTCCATAAGCGTAACAATAATATAACACAATGTGCAATTACGTCAATAGTTTGCGAATAGGTTAAGATAACCTTTGCGATCGTCTCGCGCGGCTCGATATGAGGTAGAAACGTGGCAACTTTTAACCTCGCGTTAACCGTGCGACAAAAGGATCCCGTTTCACGTGGGAAACCGTCACGGAAGGTCGCCGATTATTATCGGCAGACAATAGGCGATCAGCCGATATTATCGCTAACTAGCCCGTAAGCTCGTCACTTGAGCGCGGTGTAAGGCGTAAGAACGAAGCGAAATGTTCATATAACATTTAAAGTATCCGCTGAATGTGTCGCTTAATGCATAATACGAATACGGCTTAACCGATCCTAATAATTCGTTTTGTTTTTGTCGCAATATTTATTATCATTGATAAGTTTTTTTTTATCGGTTATGAGCTTTTACAGTTTACCACAATTTCATCTAATGTTAAGTGACAATGAAGCCGTATATGTAGTATCGTAAAATAGCAATGCTATTATAGCTGCAGGTTGACATTGTAGTGGTAGCTATTTAAGCGCGTTTCAAATACTCTACCAACATCTAAACCACTACTCCAATGGCCCGGGAATCGAACCCGGGACCACCGCGTCACGGAGACAGTCAAACATTCTTGTCTGTCTCACAGGACGGGATGAGCCACCGGTGGTACACGGTATTATTGTAAATAACAGATTTATTTACATATTTATTAACACTAATCATACCAACAATTTTCATAGGGTCAAATGACCCGACGTGATAAACATTGGTATACGATGGTATTACTTAACATAAACAAAACAAAAAAAAATACAAAAATAGCATAAGAACAGTAGATTCAATAAGTCAATAAAAGTCATAAAGTTTAACTTAGAGATGTAAAAAAATTTCGTGTATTATGAATGCAAAAGCTTAAAATGGGTCATTTGACCCTTTATGGTATGATTAGTGTTAACATAAGAGAACTGTGTCATATGTACTACGTAACCATGTTAGTTGCTATAACTATATAAAAAATAAATGTTTAACTTCACTTTTACATAATGTTAAGTGACAGGCAGTAGATGGCGAAGCGTGTTCGCCCATGATACATTTTTAATACATTATCGAAAAATCAAAAGAGTTCTTTTGCTGAAGTTTATAAATGCTAATTGTAGAGTTTTAACATTAAATCTTTAACCGTTTCGTAAGCGCATTGTTTTACCACTTGCGTTGTATTAAGGACGTCTCTGGTTTGATTCCCGTGTCACGTGAATAGGGGAGCTTGGATGGTGGTACTGTTGTATATAAATTACCACCCTCAATGTCATCTGGCGCCATAAGTAAATAAATAAATAAATATTTTGGACATTTCACACACATACACATATTCCGGCAGTCATAATGTGATATGCAGAGCGTACTGAGTAAGCGCTTTTCATCATCTTCGCCGACACTCTCACTTAAAAAAGTGCGAGATCGCGGCCAGTATTATTAACCCGGAGTGAATAAAGAATCCATTCAATCACCTCTCGCGCTGATCGCTTAAAAATTTTTATGATCTGACATGACGGAGTGTCTGCACTTCAGTAGATTTACCGGTCGAAGGTACATGGGGTGGAGTGCGCTCGCACCGGAGTGGGGGGGGGAGGGGAGAAAAAAAAAAGCAACCGCCAATGATCGCGGAGCGCTAACAAGCGATCACAGACAAATTAATCAAACGGCGTCATTTACGCAACGTGCCGCTTGAGTTATGAGGCGGGCGGGGACGCAAAAAAAAAAGCGGAACGACCCCGGCGGCCGATTCCGTTGATTTATCGCGTTCATGCTCGGACGGGTCCGTCGGGCCGGCGGAAACGCGCGTGTTTGCTCGACGAACACGACTGTAGACTTTTCGGCACGTATAAAGCTGATTATAGC
>DWQX01003491.1:0-17639 GCA_018245475.1 Pharmacophagus antenor
ATAAACGCACCTATATAAAAACGTAAAGTCGGGTCATAAGTTCTGTTATATTCATTTAAATTAGTCGGGATTTAAGAGACTAATTTAAATTTTGAGTATTAGCCAATAACGTTTGAAGTGATTTTGAATAAGGAATTTTTGTTACTAAATTTGCACGGTTAGGAACATCATCATACAGGTCATCAAGGCATGAAAACAAAAATCCT
The DNA here is from genome assembly GCA_018245475.1 of Pharmacophagus antenor. NCBI lineage: Eukaryota > Metazoa > Arthropoda > Insecta > Lepidoptera > Papilionidae > Pharmacophagus > Pharmacophagus antenor. The sequence goes on from DWQX01003491.1 coordinate 207, forward strand.
TCAATTTGAGTTACACAGGCAAGTTTCTGTTTAGCATAAAATTATAATAGAATGCTATAAGCATAAAGCATAAAATATCTTAATCCTATTATTTATAACATTTAAAAATCAAACATACTATTTAAAAAAAAATCGAGAATTTACGTTTAATTTATGACATTATTTTTTGCGAACCTTTATACCATTCGTCAATTTTATTTTATTTCATTAACCGAACTTTTGTGGGAAGAATAAATTTACGCATTTCTTTATTTAATCTTTAGAAAAGCTTTAAAAATACTATAACTTTGAGTGTTGCCAGAATTAAATTATACCCCTTATGTTATAAGCGCAGATAATATCTTTGATAAAAATAAGAAATATTTTTAATTTTTTTTCTAACTTTTATTTATTTAATAAAATAAATTATAGAAACAAATAATTTTAGTTTTGTTTTCTTTTAAATAATTTACAAATGTTAACGTAAAAATTATTTTGAAGTAGTCCTTGACATACATTTCCCAACTCCCATGCAATTAGGATTACTACACGAGGGGTTGATGTATGGGAACGCATCTGTGTCCACATAGACATTGATAAAGTCCAGCGTGCGCGCATTATCTATAATACAGACCACACAACTTTTATGTCAAATAAAATAAAAAGAAAACGATATTTTTTGTACAAAATTTACAATTAAAATTGTGATGGGACATTTAATTATTTATTTATTAATTCACTAAAATAATAGTTAATTATAAAGAAGGTATCATTGAAAGATTTACCGTTAGGAAAAATTAAAAACGTGGCTAATCTTATAATTAAAATTGAAAGTTTACCCGGAGCTGAAAAATTGAAAATGCTAAAATAATTTTACTTTTAAAAATATTTTCAATGTTATTACGATAAATAAAACAATACATAAGTTTTACATAACGTAACGTAACGCTCAGTACAAATGTCATCGTAGGTCTATACTGACTGATTTCTTATAACATTACATTTTATTTTGTTTAACATTAGGACCCTTATAACTATGTGATATTTAAAGATTTTTGGAAATATAAGAAGATTTTGATACGTTATTGTTGTTTACTTGCCCATAGACTGCAACTATAATATGTCCATCAACATTTCTCAACACATGCATGAAATGGATCTGGAGTAGATTGTAAGAGAGCATCGCGAATAACATTTAGCGTATACCAAATAAGCAGGCGAACGGTAATGAAGAGCAGCCGATGCTGGTGTTAACTGTGGGCATTACCGCCCGCCCGCTAACCGCTCACACGGCGCCGACCAGATTACGCTCTGTCAATATTTGAACCCCGCTCATGCTAGCGCTGCGGCTCCAATGTTCATGCTACATATTTACACCATGTCTAAATTATAAATATCTTTTCCGTACATCAGAACGCAGAAATAAATAATTGCTTAAAATTAATGATTTATAACTGAAATTTATACATATGAACCAGCGCAAAACATGTGAATACAACAGCGCAAAAATTACTAGTACAGAATAAGTGAGAGAAAAAAACACATTTAATTTACTATTACACTTCAATTTTACCAATACTATTCTACTATTGATGTATTGTATATAAAAGTGAAGTTTCTGTTTTTAATAAACATTATATTTGATTAATGAATTTCATTGTTTACGTGATACTAATGCCGAAAAGATAATTATAAAAGATTTTGTTTGTCGATATCCGATTTTGATGAAACTCAATAGAATACAGGTATCGAGACATAAGGATGAAACAAAACTTTTTTTTGAAAAATTCTTCATTAGTGTTTCGTGCTAAAAAAATTACGAGTAAAATACAAATCAATCAATTTAATTAGTGTTTTAAGTGTTGAAATTTGTGATAAACACTTTAGGTTTACCGAAAGACGACCTTTCGTGTGTCTGTCTGTTATTTTTGGAATTAATTAAACTGTGTTCCATTTTTTAAATTCACTTTAATTATTCACGTTGTATTGTACTGTACTGTTCATAAACTCGCTATTGTGATGAAGTACATAAAATGTAAAAAAAAAAACACCAAATTTAATTGAAGAGAATTTAGATACTGTTTTATTTGTATCTGTCTAATTTCATCCATATGTTCAAACCGACTCTTTTGTACAATTAGACAAAAGAAAAAAGTTAAATTTGTGAACAGGCAGAAGGAGTTAGATTTTTTAATACATTGCCAAGTCACGCGAAATACATGTTTCATTTTTTTTAGTTAAATACTGCAGCATGAAATGAAAGAGTTAAAAAATAATGAAATCCAAAAATTATTGTCTTCGGAAAGTCATTTCCTGAAATATTTCTAGATTGTGGGTGAAAGAATTTCAAAGTATAAAAATACCGCAAGTATCTAACTGGAAATACAAATGTCAGGGCACCTAACGAACGCGACGGGAGCAGCAGTGTGAGTAAACACATGGGGTAAAACACCGTCGGCACCTGTGCTGCATTTGTTTGTACACCCAATTAAAACGGAGGTTAGAATAGCTGCGCACACCTACTGCGATTGTGTTTTTATGTTTGTACACACCGGAGCGGCAAGAAGAGGCGAGGAAATCCTAATCTAGCAACAGAACTCTAATTCTGAACGTATTGATGAACTTCCTAAGGAACTTGTATTCACATTACCTACTCCATTTATTTATGAGCTTTTAACTTTGAAACTTATCACATTTTTCTCTCTCAATTTTTGGCTGTCTCTGTGACATAGTGGTTTACTTATTGCCTTGTAACACGAAACTTGATTCGACTCCGAGCCCCCGTTAGGAATCTCGATGGGGTAAGGTTCTTCGAACTCGCCTATTAATGTCAATCTGCCGCCATAACAGCATTACAGCAATTATACCTGTGTTTTCTGATTAATTATACAAGTGTATTCTGAGTGAGCACGTTGCATCTACTACGATCACATTGTCACTTAACATCATGTATAAATTGAACTCAATTGTTAGCCCTTTGTCGACGAAAAAACACTCTCACTCGATTAGAACTAATCGTTTGTTTGTATATATATATTATATTCATAACCGTAGATATATAGGTCAGTTATTATTGAGATCTAACAATGTTCTCTATACTTATAATAGTACAAATTTTTTGCAATTTTATAATAACAAATTATTTTAATACTTTTGTTAAAAGACAAATTAAGATTGTGGCCTTTTGTAATTAGGGTAATCATAAATTTAACAAATGTCATTGAGAAAGGTTTCATTGAAATTATCACAAAATATATCATCAGCGTGGTATACAAAATTCGAAACCGGGGACTCCCTTAAAGCGGTTCAGATAAGCACCCCACAATGAAAGTGTTTGCGCAGGCGCATTATCGTAGCGACACGCGGAAATAAATCGGTAGGGAACAGGAAGATGATAAAAATTGTCTCACGGCGCACCCCAAGCTCAAGAAATGTCTACCAAAAAGGTTCATAACAATATAGTTTTAATAAAAATTAAAGAAGTTTTTTTTAAATGTACGAACTACGCTACGAACCGGTCAGAAAGATCACTACATGGTTAGTGATATACCCGTAACCAGTCGAGGCGATATATATATAAGGCGAAATACCGGGCGTACCATAAATACGCAATGACGTATAAGTACACTAAAATAAATTATAATTGGTATAAGATCCTAACACGACCACAAAGTTATAAAAAAAAATTGCATTACATGATGTTTTATTGCGTAAACGACTAATCAAATGTTTATGCATGCCTTGTATGCACGCCACTGCTTATTATATAATACAGTTCCTATTCAAATTTTCCTAGACAACATCACTTTGCCTTCGTCACTTTGCGAGAGATATGATGGTAAGTGACAAATTCAATAATTCCATTTAAGTATCTACAAACCTGACCACCGTATGTCTACTTACTACTATTTGGCGATAAAAAGTCAGCGTTGCGGTGCTACCGTTTTTGGACGGCCTGAAAGATAAACTTACAATGATTAATTTAAATATCTGATAATCTTCTAAATTTTCGATCATACGATGTTATTCATTATCGAGGGGACAGAATTAAATCTTGCAAAAATTACAGCACTCTACTTGCGGCACCGAGTAAGATATTTCGTGAATTAACGAAATTATCAATATCTTTGAAAGTGACAGGAGAACAGCCTATGATAGTTATGATTTATTTTCAAATTAATAATATAAGACAGGGATTAGGGATATAGAATTATGGAAAAAGGTTCAACAAATCATGTATCTTGCATCGATAACCTTTACTGACATTAACAAGTTAATACTAGACTACATTTTTTATATATAAATGCTGAAAGGATGCTAAAAAGCTATTGTCTAATTAAATCGACCATTGTAATAAATAATAGTCTGAAGTATTCCCTCGCTATTTTCATGTAAATTTAGATAAATTAGTGCAACAAATTTTCATACACCCAATCTTTTTTGAGATACAACTTTTTAGATACATAGTCTCTATATGCAATATATTAAGAAGGGAAAGCATCTAACAGTGAGTCACACGTAATTTCGAAAGTTTTTGGCAAGCGCTAAATGAGAAATACCTTTAACGCTTACCGGAGTTTATTAATAAAGTTTTTAACAAATGGATTGGGAAATAAATTTATATAAATTAAATGTATTTATGTATTTAATTTATATTACTAAATAAATGAGGTACTAATTTCTTCCTTATAAAAAAATTGGAACTTTATAAAAATTTAGCGAACGTCACCTGGCTTATGATATTCCATTTCTTCTCGATGTTTATGAATAAACAATTTTAAAAATTATAATTTAATTTTATCAAGTATTAAAATGTTTTTTTTCGACATTCATTTTAGAAAATTGTGCGTGTGGTGTTTATGAATACCGCATAAATCGAATCCATCCGTCAATGCGTTTTAATAAAAAAAAACAGAACCAGAAACAGTTCCTTTAAAAAATAATGCTGTAAATAGTGCCGACAGTTGATAGGAAAATTAATAAACAAGGAGGAGATAAGAGATAAAGCACTATTCAATTAGCGGCTTTACATAAAGTGCCGTTTTTACTGGAAGCGTACCGATGACCCCGGGTCGTCCAACGCTCTAAGTATATCTTAAACTGTCATAATGCAAATGACATACAGTTATTACGGAATAGTTCTGAGTACAATTCGTACGAAATACTAAACAGTTAATGTTGCAGAAGCAAGCTATCTAAAACATTTTTGTTGTCAAGAATAACGCAAGTTTTTTTTTATAGAAACCCTTTAAGAAAACCTAATGCAACCTAATTTAAATATAGATTTTTTGGTGATGTACGGTAATGTCTTACCAATATTTTGTTACTAAACGTACTTTAAGCAGTCAATTACAATTATATTTATATGTATTCATGTATGTATTTATATTTACAAAACATATTATGGCTGAAAGTAATCCATATGTCATAACGAATAGTGTAGACGGCTTTTCTCTTTAACAATAATATTGAAATTAAAAATTATTTTGCAACTAAATTAAAAAATATATATATTCTTTAAAAATTTTATGTATACACTACATTTAATTTTTTCTAATTACTTAAACCACGTTTTCTTTCCTGTATGCGTTAATATTGATGAATTGTCATTGGACGCTTATAATTTATACATTCTGTGAAAAATTAGTTTGTCACGAAATAATTTTGTAGAGTTGGATGGTTTAGCTTTTTTAGTTCTGTAAGTGATAGCTTTGGTACAATAAATGTGATAGTCTTTTCCGACATTTATTCATTATATATTTTAATAAGTGAAAAACTAAATTAAGTAAAAAAAGTTAAATAAACAAGATTGCTAATATAGATAGTTTTAAAAAATATATTATAATATACAGCTTTCTTGGATAACGCAGACAGTTTGTTTATTGTTATCTGTATACAGCCAAGTCATTCTTAAAAAAATAAAAAGTTCCGAACAGCACTTGAGCTTTGAGTGTTTCTCTTATCGAAATAAGCACGAACATAATATTAAATTAAATGTAACAATACGCACGATTTCCGATATAGACACAATATATTAGTGGCCGGGTGAGAACATTAAGAGAAAACTTATTCATGTTTAATAAGTAGTTCCGTTTGAACATTCCATCACCTATTTTTTATTTATTAAAACGGATCTAGTCGCTAAGACAATCACTTTTTACAGCATAAAGATATCATATATTTTTCCATTTTTTTCTTGAACGTTTTAAATATTTTGTTACAAAAATCATGATTCTTAAAGGACGACGACGAGGACTTCTCGGTGCGGCTATTATATTTAATTTGGAGCAATATTTTCCAATAAGAATTAAAATATATTGGAAAATCTAAGATTATTAAGTACTTAAGAAAACGGTAAATGTGATTATCACTTATATTTAACGCTTGTATAAAAAGTAATTAAGTCAGCTTTAAAGATTAACGTTAATTTATATTTACAATTATAAGAATTTGTGAAACAAATACTTGAAATTCTACTAAATACTAAATTGCATCAATAATATTTTTATTCATGTTTACGACAAGAAGTTGAGAACATTTTATTTACTGTTGTAATTTAATTCATAAAATTATATGTCTACTTCATTTTAATTATGATTTTAAATTAAAAAAGTTTATGTTTAATAAGTTTTTGTTTTATTACAAATCGTAACATTGATTTAGTAACAAGAAGCATTTCTCATTAAAATTTAATTAATTGTTTATAATCATTGCATAAATGTGTATCTCTGTTGGAATAAATATATACTCTTTATTTTAAAATTACTAATTTTTTGTTGAGAAATATCCACAAGATAAAAAACTTACTTCGTAGGCTGGGGCACAATGGTGTCATAGTTGAAGGACTGAAGCAACTTCCCGACGGCTTCGTTGATCTCCAGTTTCTCGCAAGTGCGATTTCGTTCTTGTTCCCAACTCATTTCGGGCGCGCGATCGATTCTTGTAACTCGCGTTCAAGTCAATAGGCGGGAGGCAGCGCGCGTCCGTCGACTCGCGCGCACGAGCTATAAAGAGTTCCTTATGTTGCGAGCTATACTATAAAAGCGTGTAAGGGCGCGCGCGAACTGATGTCTATGCGACGCGTTGTTCACATCTCCGATCTCACATTTTTTTATTGTTTCTCTATCAATCACTTCCAATGGAATAACGAAAATATAATTCTCCTATAATAAATTTTAAGACATTTTATTATTTTGCTTACAAATTTAAATAAACAGTAACGTTTACACTATACGTCATTATGCAACCATTAGTATTTGTTTTTGATTCTATTATAATAATAAAATCTGTTATAACAAAAGACCTAATAATTATATTTAAGAATTTAATAATTATTTTTTTTGGTCTATATTTCTTAGTAATAAAATTTATGTGAAATATTTTAAAGCTATCGAACGTTCAAGTAATCAACATCATTCGTCAGGGATTCGTTAATATAAATTGCGTCGTAAAGTTCAGATGAGGATTTTCCGAATTTTCCCATTCTGTAAAGAGTCGAGTGGGCGGAGTAAAGAACCGCCTCGCAACGCTATTGGTGCTGATCGCCGGCCGCTGTTACGTCACTGCGCCCGCGTTGTTATCTCCGCGCCTACTGGAGAAACGAATGCATAGAACATACGACAAAAGCTTTATCATGCCTCAAGACATTGAGTTTAACATAACACGTAATAATTTAATAATAAATAGTTTTATAAATACATTAGTTTATGCCTTTGGCGTGTACATAGGTAAAATAATGATAACGCAATGCAGTTCATTTGTTTAATTTTTCCTTAAACAATCGCATAAGTAAATGAATAAAAATTAACGAACGTAATAGAAGATTTAAGTTTTTATTAGAACTTCTAATGCATTTTGACTTATGATTAATAAGATGTTTTACTTATTGCAATATACGGATATAGAGTAACAAAAAAAGAAAAATTACGAAAAAAATGTATCCATTTTTAATATAAGTTGTAGTAATACACCAATAACTTATTAACAAAACGACTTAAGATCTGTTCGATTTATGGAATGTTTTTATTGATTAGGCATTGTCAAACTAGCTACTATTTATTTACAATTTTTAAATTTAGCGTTATCTAATTTTACATTCAATCCACGCATTGTAACCTCAAATTGAGTTGTCAAGATATCGACCATTTATTATATATGGGTAATTTGTCTAGATTTCATAATTCCTAATGACCAAGCGTGTTTACTGCTAGGAAACTCTAAGTTATAATATAAATTTATTTAAAAATTAAAATATGTCATTGATAAAGATTTTCTTAAACAATTAAATAAAAAAAAACTAAGTTATAGAAGAACAATTAAATTTTTCTAGCACCTTAAAAATTATTATAAACCTTTAAAAGACATATACTGAAACCGAAGACGTAGTCTGACACCAATGTTTAATTCTACTACTACTATACTCATTTAATTAGGCGGAAAGCTATAAATGTCCAATAAATTTCGTTATTATTATTCACTGTTTATTAACAATCTTGCTTATCCTCTCAGCTATGCACCATAAGTAGGCACATATTTTCTAATTTTCCTACTACATATTAAGATCTCTGTATATTATAATTTTTTAATTTTATGTTTTCCTTAAACCGGTATTTAATTAATGAATAATAAAAACTAATTGATATATCTATTCAGAGAAGTCATTATAAACTGCTTTCCAATGCAAAAGAAATGCTGAATGTAAATATGATCAAGTTATTTATCCCAGTAATCTAGATTTTTCATTGATTACCAATTTATTTATTTTTCTGTATTTTTCCTATTTGGAACATACATACTAAATAGTTAATTTCACTCATATAATGTCCCACGAATAAAACATATCTTAGGTTTAGAATTTAGCAATTTCACCCTGAATAAAATTATGAATTTGTCATACAAAAAAGATCTAAGATATTTTTCACGCAATAGTTTTCGTAATTAAATGCATATAATTGATTAAATTCACAAACTAAATTAGAGTCAAATTAGATTAAATACATTACGCGTCACCTCGACGCAAATCATTGCATTAAATTTATTCCCGTATATTGGAACTGTTAACTGTTGTTGGTATTAAAGCAATATGAAGTTCACCTGCTCTCGAAAGTCAATTGAATTTGTAGTTTCCTTTAAATTGATTTCTTGTTAGATTTTGTGAATAAAATACAATTTAGACAATTGTTTATGTGTAAAAGTGGCATCTGATTTTATCCAACGGGACGAACGCAATCAATACATTTTAATAATTAATTCTTTGTCCCTAGTAACGATATAACTATTCACGTGGAGTGGGTGGGAATACCCCAAAATTTAGGAACTAACAATTATTCAATACGTTTGATGATTATCCTTTTTGTTGTTACGTCGAAACCCACTGCTTATATACAATCGCATTAATGCTGTTTTTTTTTTTTTCAACTAAATCCGAAGACAGGGTCGTGTTGCGTAGTTTGCTTTTGTTTGAAAACAAATTTTTATTTTTGCACTCGACTAAACCTACCATAATTATTTCAACCAAATTACTAGTACCACAATAAGGTGATGACGTGATTAAAAATATTTTTAATCTGTTATAATTATTTAAAACAGATAAATTCTTTTCCTTTCTCAAAATTCAATTAATTTTAAATACCAGTTCACAATAATTCATTATTTTATTTTGCAAAATTTTATAACATTTAATTTCACAAATCTTTTTTGCATGATTTCTGTGTACTTTCGTTTCCTGTGTCAGACGCAAGTAAAAAAATCTCTATGGTTGTTGTTTTGATTTCCTCCATGTCGAGTTAGACTTCTCGGTAAAAGGTTGTAAAATAGCTTTACATTGTTTATATTTTTAGAATAAATTGCCTTAGGATTGCTAGACCTGTTCATTTACTCCAACCATACATAAATAAGATGAAAATAGCTATAGAAGGATGTGCACACGGAGAATTAGAAAAAATTTACGAATGTATTGAAACAATACAAACTAGAGAAAACATAAAAATTGATTTATTAATTTGTTGTGGAGATTTTCAATCTGCACGTAATAATGATGATTTACGGGCAATGGCTGTACCCGAAAAGTATCATAACATTTGTACATTTTATAAGTGAGTGTTAACAATATAATAACTTGAAACATTTGATTAATCTAATCATTTTTACTACGCTTTAGGATTGTTTTTATCAATAGTTGTATAATGAAATTAATTTCTTTCTGGTCTCATGTTAATGTCTTACATTATTGTTTTGATTCAAACTATTTTAAAAAAATTTTCTCAATAGGTATTATAGTGGAGAAAAAGTAGCACCTCTGTTGACAATTTTTATAGGAGGAAATCATGAAGCATCAAATTATTTACAGGAGTTACCTTATGGTGGCTGGGTAGCACCAAAGATTTATTATATAGGAAGAGCTGGTGTTATAAACTACGGCAACTTGCGAATTGCAGGTAGTTCAGGGTTTCCTATACCTAGAAATAGAGTTATTAATATGTCGATTATTGTACTATTCATTTGATCTATTTTAAGTTTATTTTTACACTTCAATTACTATTCTAAGTATTTTTAACATGGTAAATATTGTACAAAAAGTAATATATTTTCCTAATACATATATTGAAATGTGATTATTGTAATTTCAGGCCTTTCAGGTATTTTTAAGGGACATGATTATTTACAAGGGCTTTGGGAGAGTCCACCATATTCTCAAAATTCACTACGGTCAGTATATCACATCAGAGCCCTTGATGTTTTCCGTCTAAGTCAACTTAAAGAGCCAATCCATGTCATGTTGTCACATGACTGGCCACGAGGAATTACTGAATATGGAGATAAACATAATTTGTTGAGGAGGAAGCCATTTTTAAGGTATATTTCTTTACAAATACTATGAGAGCCTATTCTCTTTAGTTTAACATTATTAACAGGAATCAAATATTTTAGTCACTTATGTAATGAGATAAAGTAGTGCAGAACATTTTACAAGTAGTAGATAAAACATGTGTTAAAACTTTTTCTTTAAAATATTTTGCTTTAAGTTACATCCTTTTACAGTGATTTCATTCTATACATATCCATGGATAGTTATATTTTTTTTGTCTTATACAGAGAGGACATTGAATCTAACCAATTAGGTAGTGCACCTGCAGAGAAGCTATTGCATTTGCTGAAGCCTCACTATTGGTTTGCTGCCCATTTGCACTGTCAGTTTGCTGCTCTTGTGCAACATGTTGATAGTGAAACAAAGTTTCTGGCCCTTGACAAGTGTTTGCCAAAAAGAAGACATTTACAAATACTAGACCTACCTGCTACATACGATGGTGATAAGGTATTAAAACAAGATAAAGAATGGTTGGCTATTTTAAAAAACACCAACCACTTGCTGAGTGTCAAAAATGTAGATTGTCATATGCCTGGACCTGGTTGTAATGAGAGGTGTGTATTAAGTATCATAATTATACATTTTAAATAGTAAAATCTTGTAGTAGAATAATTTAACATCTTTTTACATCATAAAATCAGTTTTTATTATTGGTTATAGTCTAACATTTTTCCTCATTTTCACTTGATGTTAAGTGACAATGAGACATTAGCGGGGGAAGCATCTTTACCCAGAATTCTGTCATTGTTTGACTGGTGGAACACAGCAATGTTGTTCTGGCAGCATATTCTTATTTGGGGTAGTAGCTAGCCAGGTGGGTTCAATGAAGCCTACCAACATCTAAATTCCACTACTCCACTTTCAAACCCAGGAAGAGCCATAAACCATTGGACTATGGAGGCAGTGGTTTACTGCTTGCTATTGGGGGACAACAGCTAAGTTATAATTTTAAATTTTTTTTTTACTATAAAAGTTTACCAGCAATTGCAATATGCATAACATTTTCCTATTTACACTTACCAATATTTTTTATGTAAAATAATTAATGTAAAGAATTTTTTTTAAGGTATATATTTAGTCCAACTGAAGAAGAAAAGCAAAATGTGGTTCATTTATTGGAGAATTTAACAATTAGTAATGAGTCATTTGTTATGACAGCTCCTGCTTATAAACCAGGAGCTTTCAAAAATGCTATACTGGAACCTGTAATCAATCCCCAAACTATTTACTTGTGTGAAAAATTGGGAATTGATGATCCATTGCAAGTTGTTATAGCTAGAGCAGGAAGGACTATTAAAAAGTCTTGTGTGGATGGTACAAATATAAACCGTAACGAAGTAGAAAGAACACCTATAAAATGTTCCAAGCTTACCTTGCCTGCACCAGTTACACCAAATCTGAATGAAGATTTATCTCAAAGAAATTCTGGTTGTTCAACAAATATCACTGTACTTGCTGATAACTTTGACCATATTATATCAGAAAATATATCAACACCAAATTCAAATAAAAAAATATTTAAAAGACGAAATTTAGCAATGTATACTCCTGATGACTGTGTTAGCACATCCACAAGCACAATAGAAGATTCAGAAAGCCCATGTTCAAGTAAATTACCATGTAGAACAAATTAATTGAATGTGTATTAAATATTTCTTAATAGCACAGTTGATATTGCAGTGAACTGTAGTGTATAAGGAAGTGCATTAAATTTAGTGTAAGTTTATGCAATTAAGCTTGTACAAATTTAAAGCTCTTAGTATATAAGTAAATTGAAAAAGTTTATATAATCAGATTATTTCATAGAGACATTCATTACTTAATCATTAAATCTTAATATAAATATGCATAATATATTTTAATTTGTAAATACTATATGTGAGACACGATAAATATAATTTAAATATACAAAAAAAATTATACTAATAATAAATGCAATATTGTTTATTTATTACGTACATTTTTACTGTTTAACACTAGATTTATAAGACCTATCATTTTGCCGGAACAACCCTAGATAAGAAGTTCTATATACTAATATGCATTTCAGCTTTTTTTATACTACCTCTGGCAACATTGTTTTATACCTATTTATACAGAAATAATAAGATTATAATAATGCACATAATTGCTAGACTCGAAAATAAAAGTATAAAAATGTGTATGTAAATCTTGTGTTGATAATGTAATGTATAAAAAATATATTAACTCGTAATGTTAATCGCTCAAAAATAGTTAATATAAATTATTCTTTTGGGGAATTAATAATGATAATATCATTATTTTAAATATCTTTGGTATAATAAAAAAGTTAGTTATTCTTGTTTTGTTTTTTGTCCTGGCTTATATAAATAATGGCTATTTCAACCAATTAAAGTATTTTTCAACGCTTTGTAGCATCCAGAGATTGATTGAGATTGAAAAATGTTTTATCTCCTATTTCTCTTCACCTTTGAATAGTTTTAAACTATTAACAATATAATTATTGCAACAAATCAACTTTTCAGAGGTGAAATCTTTGCCTAATTAAATGTAAAAAGAAATAAATTATTTAATATTATTATAGTATTTGCTCTCTTTAACATAGTGCACATTTAATATTGTTGCAGTCTTTTATTTTTTTTATTAACTTATGCATTAATTATCATAATATTCAGTATGTCAGAATTTAAAATATAATAAGTCAAATTTCTCATCCTAAAAGCACTACCTTCTTAAACTTTTTGAAAATAAATTTATAAATGAAATCTTTGCACTCTAGGTCTTTTGTTGCAATAACCAGCAACTATAAACGATTTCGGCAAAATTTTAAAAGTATAAAGTCAGTTATAAGCAAACAAATACAATTTCAGAAATATATTTATGTTTATATCGAAATTTGATAAATATTTACATTCTATAATTACTTTTGGTGGAAGGAATCTAAATATAAACCAAAGATGGACTATATAAGATTATCAGGACACATCACATTAATATGTTACTTCCCCCCCTAGCTCTAGGCGTGAAACGGTCAATGCACACCTTGGTTACCTATTCTGGTTCTTTTAGTGATAACAAAAAGCTTCTCATTTAGTCAGGCTTTTCAACTGCTATATTCTCTGCTAAGACTGGAGTCAATGCTAAGCTGAGACTAATTAAACTATGATTTGACTATTATAAAATTAATGTATCATTATTTCTTTCAAAATGTTAAAATACTGTAATAAATTCCAAATGATCCCAGTTCAGGACAAATATGTAATAAACATTTGTTTTTGTTCTGCGTCTGGTTGTTTATCTGTACTAAAGTATTTATTTAAAATTATCCACATATGTATATGGACCTCTGATAACCAATACCACAGGTGCTACTTATTTACCTATTTTAGAATCAAAGTACTGTGTGAAATGTCCCAGATATTTATTAAATACCAATTACCTCACTTCTAGTAGACTCCAAGTTATTGAAAATATAACCAGTCAGTTCATGTATGGTATCAGCAGTACATTTCTCTTTCCTGAACCCAAATGGGCTTGAAGATAAAATATTTTTCTTCTTGAGGAAGTATACTAATATCTTGTTTATTATATGTTCAAGAACTTTGGATAATTCTGTTAAGATGGATATGGGCCGATAATTGTTGACACTGTCTCTGTTACGACTCTAATGTATTGGTTGAATTATACACTTTTTCAAGACTCAGGAATTTAAATGAAAGCCAGACCTAGTCCATGAAAGTATTTCTGTGAGAAATTGTATCAAACCTCTTTATTAAGCAGATCAATTTACTAAAGACCATAATGTTGTAGCAACATGTTACGAGTTCATGCTTCCCATGAGCTCAGATAGAGGCATTGTTCAAGTTGGTAATTCGAATAGCAATGCTCCAGACTCTGTGTCACAGAAGGTTAATGGGTCAATTAGATAAAATTCATGGCAATCCCATAATATAAAAGGTAGTTTATATAGAAGATAGCAAATGTGCTTACAACCCTTCCAAAGTTTTTATCATGTATCAAAAATTAACTACCAGTTTTCAAATATTTTTTTCTTATAACTGATATATGTTGTAGCAAATTCTCAGTTAAACAGATTCAAATATGTTTTAGTAAATGCTCTTTTAGTTGTGGAATATTTTTAGGCATATAGCTACATTGGTTACACTTAAGAGGAGTTGCCATTAACTCTTTATGGGCATCTCCAGAAATTTTCTTGATAAATCCATTTTGATTTAATTCTTCCAAGACATCTGGAAAAAAGGATTTTGAAGTAGCAATCATATTTTAATATTTTGAATGCATTATTACATATTTTTTAATTAATTTTTTTTTTGCAATGAAGTAAGGTCACCTACTATTAAATATTATACCTGCCCATAAATAATAAGACTAGTTAAAATATTTGTACAAATAAAATCAGATTTAAATTATTGCCTTCATACATTAGTTGCTGTAATACAGCAACCATTGTAATACAAGTAAAAACTTCCACAAATACACTGACTATTCTGTTAACACAAAAATGATTGCACACCTTCACCTTACTGGAAAAATATGCACTGAGCTATACACCTAAACAGTTTTTCACTTTTAATATTATTTTTTTTAAAGTTTCTTGTATACTTTTTATAACAGACAAATAATAAAATCAAAAATATAAATATTTACAATGTGCTTTGGAATAAAGACAGCAACGCTTTTTCCATCAGCAGAGTTTAACAGTTTTAATAAAAATAGCTACTTTGAGTATGGAAACAAATTTTAATTCTCTCCGATACCTTTGTATGGTTTAAAAAATGTTGTAGTAAAACTATTCCAATGAACTTTATTTTTTAAACATGGTGACACCATATCATTACTGATGATATGCATGTGAAGTCTTTTCATGCTGGGTATTGCATGAAAACCAGCATTAAGTATTTGATCCTTATGGTCAGCTTGTATTAATTTAAATAATTCACCAAATTCTTCAATTAACGGCACGTGTTCTTTTACCAATTTATAAATACTATCAATATTATCTTTAGGTACAACAAGGAAATGTATTTTAGCTTTAGGAAATTTGTCTCTTATAATAACAATTCGTTCTGTCTCTTTATAAATTGAATCACGATCTTTCATTGATTCTAATAAACCCATTGACCAATGTTTTTTCGTATGTTTTGCAAACGTATGTTGATTATCTTTATCTGATTTGGTTACTTTTTTACTCATGTTATTATTGAAAAATATCTATTTTTACGTGCACAGTGTAGTATAGAGTAATTATGTTATAATTCATCTACCAGTATTCCCGTAGTAATATGAAATGACCATGAAAAATTATTGTCAAAATCTGCTTAGTCTATGACGTTTTAGAAATTTTCATAAATAAAATTTTGTATTATATTAATTTAACCAACTTTTTTTATTTATTTTAGTCTGTCAAATATATTAAATAGATGAATTAAAATGAAATCACTAATTATTTATATGTTATTTTTTATTTATTAAAAGTAAACTTAAAAAAAGTCACAGAGACAAAGTCATGACTGAAAAAGCATCTGAAACATCTTGCGATTTTTCAGTCATAAGTTAATTTATAGCTAAAATGTTTAGACATAATAAATACTTATTAATTATACTTTATACTTATGATCTATAAGTTTTAGCAACTTAAATCAAATAAATAGTAAATATATATATATTTTTTTTACTTTTTAACAACAATTTTACTACTTTTATTATTGCGTTACGTAACAATATATTTTATTTAATGCTTGATTTACTTTGCTTCAAACTAAATTTTCTTGATATTAAGGTAATTTATACATAAATTACAATTTATGTACTTAATGAATGCTTATCTAATTTTTCTAACACTAGTTTTATTGCTGTCATCGTTGTTGTAAGTGTTGTCAGCTATTTAAAACCAACCTTAATTTATAATAATATAAAATGACAAGTACAATGTTGTTCCAATTCTTCCAAAAATTATTCGTCATCTGACAAATATATAGAAGCTTACTCAAAGTAATTCTATCATTGTACGGTGGGACGACCCGTGTATCCCGTGTCGGGAATCGAATGATGAGCTAGTTCTCTCAATATCTGCTCGAAACCTTTTCCTGAGGGTGACTGTAGACTGCTGTTTTTCAACATTGTTGAATTCAATTTGGTAGCAAGGTAGCACATCTGTTGAATAGAAGCGTTCTTCATACATTTTACGAGATTTAGGAAGAATAAAAATATCTCATTAATTTAACCAAAAATAAGTGTATTTTAACCTAATGGCAGTCTGCAGTGACTGAGTTTGTCTAAAAATATCCCAGTGATCGTTATGAATAGATATAGTAAGTGAAGATGTCAGAGATCCGTTTAAGTTAGTACCAGTAGCGGTACTACTATACAAGACTGAAAGCCAGGCATACCCCCTTTAAGATAATAAATCATAACTGTTACGAAGTCTGAACAGGACCATAAATAATAAAAAATGGAAATATCACCACGCGTATGTATATTTTTTATATACACTGCTGGTCAAAAGTATGAGACCACCTTGAAAAAATTACTATATTGAATAAAACTCCAAAAGTTAGTGCTCTACAAATTATTTATTTACCTTA